>OUQQ01000140.1:29519-68910 GCA_900404475.1 Spongospora subterranea | reverse complement strand
TACCATCATATATTGTAATACCTACTCATGTGCCAACAGGACAGACGAAATCATCATATCAATGATTAAAATTATTGATGTCAATCACGTGGGCGAAAATAAGACAACACTTCTTCAGAGGGCTATTGAGTGTAATCGGTTGGTCCTGATTCATCTTTGACCCTGATCAGTTCCTCAATTAAACTGATGTTATAGAGAAGTTGTGGTGAAGTATCTGTTGAAAAGAGGCGCCAATCCCCTTATCACAGAATAAAATATGAATTGTCGGATTTGGGTGTTAGTCTGTGTTAACACCCAAAGTTTCCTTCTGAAATCCTCCCAATTTGACCAGTCAATTCAGGGATAAGTTTGAGTCCTGGGCTGTGATTGAATAGCACAACGACTTCTCTCAGGACATGGGGAGTTTGCTCCTCCTGCTCATCGACGGGCGCTGTTCGCTCTACGGTTGAAAATGCCCATCAAAGGATGTGATTGTATTGATGATGATTATCCTCCTGAATTGAGTCATGTGCCGTCCACCGAGACAGTGACTCCTGGGATTATGGAGTAGCTTGTAATAGGATGATAATACAAGAGTTGTACAATCTTGTAAATCCAACCGGATGTAGATCGCCGGTCAACTTTATCGCCTGCGAAATCGCTCTCTGCCCAACCAGTTATCGAGAAGTTTCCTGCAGTAAACCTGAGTCCGAAGTCAGCAGTTGATTTGATCTATTTGATTATATTCTTGGTCGTTTTCCAGAGTTGTTTCGATGGCTTGATATCATGTCTTGCGACAGAATTTACGGCGAATGTGATGTCGGGTCTCCTGTTGTTTGCGAAATACATTAAGGAACCCATTGCTTCTCGAATAGGATAATTGGTTCCGCTTTCTTCCGGTTGATCATCTTCTGGATCATATGTCTTGTCCATTGGTGTCGATCATCCCCTGCTGTGTTCCTGTTTCAACTTCTTCACGATTGACATCGCGTAATCGGTCTGAGTAAGGAGTAAGCCGTCGTCAGTTTTCGTGGCATCGATCCTTAAGAGCTGTTTGAGTTCACCCAAGTTCTTGATGCGAAATTTAGATGCAAGGCTTTGCTCAGTTCTTTGATTGGGTTTGAGGCGCCGCCAGTGATCAATAGATCTCTGTACATCCATACCTGTTCCTTGGGGTTCTGCTTGATGTGCAGGAATTGGACAAATATATTTGCGGCCTTTGATTCTGCTGTCTCATCGTATATCCCTTGCAGGCGGCGCATGTTGGTTCACATTTGTGAGACTTGTTTGTACTGGGTTTGCGGGAGTCGCATGCATATCTGAGCGGCAGCTAGTTTGTCATTTCTTAGTTCATGTCGCGATGTGAGGTTTGGCAGTTCGGTCAAGTAGGAATCAATTCCCATGATGGTGGATTGGGTTTCGAATTTCCTTTTAAACTCTTCCCAGTTCGATCTGGTGAATTGGGGTATGAGTTTCGGTTGTTGGTGAGATCGCGCGGGGGCAGAAATCCCGAACGATTGAACAGCTTGGCGGCCATCCCGAAGTAAATTTGCCCGTTCATAACGAACCGATAAGTGTAATGGTCGTCGCTGCTGCCGATAGAAATTAGCTCTTTGCTCTGTTCATCCAGTCGCCGGAATCGTGCCTGCTGTGTGTTGGGAACTCGTATCTGCTGTAACGTTTGCAAAGGCAAATCGGGACCGGTACGACCTGATTCCTCGGCCGTTCCGGTATTGCTTTCACAGGGATATCCTAGAGTAGCACTCAAAACATGGTTATGCTCAAAGTTGAACCCCTTTTTGAAGACAGCTTCGCGGGTATGAAAGTGACAGGTGAATGGAACATGAAAAGGACATGCTTTTGAACCACGGCCTCCAATATTACAGTAAAAGTGTCCTCGCTGNGTAGGAATCAATTCCCATGATGGTGGATTGGGTTTCGAATTTCCTTTTAAACTCTTCCCAGTTCGATCTGGTGAATTGGGGTATGAGTTTCACACCCGAGTTGTAGTCGGTTTTTGGTGAGATCGCGCGGGGGCAGAAATCCCGAACGATTGAACAGCTTGGCCATCCAGAAATGATTTTGCCCGTTCATAACGAACCGATAAGTGTAATGGTCGTCGCTGCTGCCGATAGAAATTAGCTCTTTGCTCTGTTCATCCAGTCGCCGGAATCGTGCCTGCTGTGTGTTGGGAACTCGTATCTGCTGTAACGTTTGCAAAGGCAAATCGGGACCGGTACGACCTGATTCCTCGGCCGTTCCGGTATTGCTTTCACAGGGATATCCTAGAGTAGCACTCAAAACATGGTTATGCTCAAAGTTGAACCCCTTTTTGAAGACAGCTTCGCGGGTATGAAAGTGACAGGTGAATGGAACATGAAAAGGACATGCTTTTGAACCACGGCCTCCAATATTACAGTAAAAGTGTCCTCGCTGAATTATATTTTCGTCATGAAAAAACTCCAACGCTCTCTCTTTATTCATCCGATTGGTTGTACGAGCGAGCCTGAAGCCGCGCTTGATAGCAAAATCTGTTATGAACTGTAGCATCTGTTCAAAACCAGCGGACTTGATCATTTTGTAGATCTTTACAATGAGAGGTTGAATTAGGAATGACAGGAGATTGCGTGGTTTGATGTGGTGAATTGATTGCCACTTCGGACGCAGCTGTTTTACGTAGCGCTGGTGCTATCGCATTTTGAGCCAGAGCTGTAACTGCTGTGGTGGGCGTCTCAGTCAAAACTACGGTTGCAGGAACAGCTGGCTATTTGCAAAGGCGCTCTCCAAGGAAGCCGACTTTTTACAGCAACCATGACATGATCCAGTCTTGGCCGTTTTACAGATAAAATGTTGGGTGCGCCTGAAAGCCCACGGGTCTGGATTTGGATTTAAAGGCCAATTGTTTGTTTTCAAAATAACGGCCGCGTCGCCCCAATCAAAGTCCATTGTGGCCACGCAATTTTTTCGACGCAATTTGTAAAATTAGCTTCATGGTGGGAAGGAAGTTAAGTTCTCTGCGTTTTTGTTGTAGTTGGGCTATCTTTGCAGCCAATCTCAGTTTTTCTAACGATGAAAACAGATGGTCGCACCTATCGGGTACTGGTCGAGGTAAGATCAACAGTTGCCTCAGGGTTTGTCAATGAAACCAACGCTCCTATCCATATTGTCAACGCTCAAACTCGATTTCGTTGGATACACGGAATTTCAATATATGACCTTCTTGCACCACCCAGGAGAATTTAACTGCAGTATCGCGAAGTCATTTGTCGTAATCAAATGCAGAATACGTGGCTCCCGATGGCTCCGAATGATTCAACGTTGGATGATCTCATAAACTTGGAAATTCTCGCGTCTCTGAGCGAGCAACAACGCCCACAAAAGCGTCATGGGGCGTCAAAACCTGGAAAAATACCCAGTTTGAACCGTGACTTCGCTGCTGGACATGCAGCAATTGTTCGGGACTATCTTCGTGTGAGCCTACTTATCCCAAATCAATCTTCCGCCGGCGATTTAGAATGAGTTCGGCGTTATTCACAAAGATTCTTGCGGAATTGCCAAGTTTTGGCCCTTATTTACAGCAAAAGGCTGATGGTCTGCTTAAACCTGGGCCCAGTCCCCTACAAAAGATTACTGCTGCGCTACGAATGATCTATTATGGATCGCCTGCCGACGCTGTGGATAAATATTGTTAAATTTCTAAAACAGTTGCGTCTTGAATCATTTTGCGATGGTATCATTTCTGTGTACAGATGTCAATATCTAAGGCCCCAACAGAACATGATATTGAAAAATCCTCGAAATCAATGAGCAACACGGGTGGACAGGTCAGGCGTTCAGCATGGATTGCATACATTGGGAATAGGCCTAAGGCGTATTGGGTCAATACGTCGGCAAAGATAAGAGAATGCCTACAAATTACCCAGGCTGCATGAACGACCTGAACACTCTTGATCGTTCACCCTTGATAGCTAGCATCTGCAGGGTATTATTAAATGTAAACCGTACGTGATCAACGGCAATCAATACGATGATTACTACATTCTGGTGGACGGCATATATCCAGTTTGGAAATGTTTTGTGCAAACTTTTCGTCAACTTGATTCCAGTAAAAAAAAATGTTTGCAAGAGGCGAAAAGGAAAGAAGTGAACAGGGTATTCGGCATCTTGCAAAGCCGCTCCAACATATTGTCAGTCCCGATCGTGCTGCACAATATGATAGTTGACGGTGGCGCAAGCATGAGCATTCAGGATCATGAGGATGAGTTTTCACCTCCCATCCCCTGCCCGAATATACTTTCAAAAGTTCAGAATCCACTATTCTCATGCAGAATAAACAATTGCTTCAATGGTTGCAGCATCAGGAGCGCAATCCGTTAATCAGGGTGTCGTTCGCGACCAGGAGCACCGTGATTACGGCCTGATGCCAATCTTTCATTTGCAGGCAGCTTCAGACAATGAAAAACCGTCAACTGGCTAGGACGAATGATTTAGTGGCGTAACGCGTCGTGAACTAAATAACGATCCTCCGCCCTCTAACTCTACCGCCTCTATGCACCGGGTTGAAGACATGATTCGGTCCCTAATGCACGAGCAGGAACAGTTGCACGCCCAACCGGTGCAGCAGCAATTACAACAAGCACATCTGCAAGACCAATTAACGACCGCCCAGTCGGCGGCGATGACTGCCCAAGCGGTGGTCCCGCGCGAACCGAGAACTCGTCTACCGGAACCTTTCGACGGTTACGCGGCGACTGTTCGTGGCTTCATCAATTAGGTGATGATTGTTTTGCAACAACAGCCACAGACATACTCCTCCGATACCTCGAAAGTCCTTCTACTGGGAAGCCTTCTGACCGTCCTGGCCAGATAATTGTTCAACCCTATTTTCGAGCTGCGCAACCCAGCGATCATGAGTCACTTCAATCTCTTCATGAATATTTTCCTGGAACGTTTCGATGACCCCAACAAGGCGACACTACGACAAGGGCGGCGATCAGTGGCCGGGTACGCCAGTTAAGTCTAACAATTGGTTTCGGATGCAGGCTGGGATGAGCAAGCGGCGCGACACGCATTTCGTCGAGAACTAAATAATGAAATCCAAGACCTTCTCCTGACAGTGCCGGTCGCCACGTCCATACAGCAATTAGTTCACGACGCGTTGCGCCTGGATCAAAGGTTGCAACAAATACGGGTTTACAAGAGCGTGTTGCCCAATCCGTTCGAGCGAAATCGGCTAACTTTCCCAGGAACCCATTGCCGCGTTCAACAAATCCACCGTCTCAGACGAGTGCCAATGACGATTGACGCAATTAATCCCTCACCCAATCCGTTCGAAGTTCCCCCAATCGCCGCCCCCGGATCTCCAAGACCGCATCTTACCATGGAAGAGAAAGACCACCACCGCCGGGAGGGCTTATGCCTGTACTGCAGCCAACCTGGGCACACCATTGCTGATCACAATCTACCCCCAGGGCGGATTTTGGCCCAGGGCGTCGCTAGATACTCGGCAAATGGCCGACGCCCGTGGGAACACACAAACCCTTTCATTTTCACTCTTGCCGACTAAACTTACCCTTGTCGCTGTCGTGTTTTACAACATGATGGAACCTATGCTCTGCCCTCCTTGTTTGATCAACGGCTCTCCGACCACCGCAACCCGCGCCTTCATTGATTGTGGTGCGGCGTCCCATATTCATCGACCGTAACTTTGCTAGGAACCATGGCATATCTTCAGAAGCTTTACGCCACCCTATTCCGTTATCGGTCATCGACGGCACTCATCAGACAAAGTACCTAGAGAGTTGATTATCAATGACATACAATTTTCAGCCCAATTCTTCGTCATTGACAGTCCTGTTTATCCCTTAGTACTCGGCATGTCGTTCTTTACAAGCGAACCCATTAGATTTCGGCAATTTGACAATAAAATCAGTGAGATTGAACTCCACAGTTTAAAAGGAATTGGTAGGGGTCGTAGTAAACCTGCTGGTGACTTTAGGGGCAATTTCGTGCGCTGGCAGCGATCAAAATTTCACAGAGCGGATCACCTGGCGTCGATCAGTAAGCTTACAAACGGCATGTGCCTCTGTTTTGTTAACTATTCCAACTCCAATCGTTCGCGCAATTCCGCGAGTTTTTTGTCTTCGTGAGTCAAAAAAACTCTGCCGATAATTCAGGGATGTCTTCGTCTTTGATGGAAAATAATTTAATGGCGTTTTTCTCCAACATAGCATTCGATTGCTCGTGCAATGCTTTAGCCTGTTCCCACATTGTCTTGGTCTGTTCCGCCAGAAACTGATTTCTTTGCTCTGCCGCGTCGAACAATTTTTTTCGCGCAAACGATTGCTCGTTATTTTCGTCCCCGACAGATTCATTGCGCACCCTTTTTGCTTGCTTTGATCCCATTGGTCGCGTTGGTGCTGGCGATTCGCAGTCCACAGACAGGTTGTCTGAGCTGCAAGAACCGTTCGACGGAACGGCGAACTTTGGGCATTGTTTTGAAATGCGCCAACGTTCGATGAAAAATAGGTCGTGACCCAAATCGGTCACAAAAGGGTAAGCTAGCCGTCACGTTCCCAAATTTGATGGGTTTGGGTATTCGCGGTGGCCGTCGTATTTTGACCCTTTTTATGACGGTCACTGGCAAAGTATAGGTTTGGGTCTGCGCGGTGGAGATGTTCTAGTCGCCCATCAGTCGCCCATCAGTCGCCCATCAGTCGCCCATCAGTCGCCCATCAGTCGCCCATCAGTCGCCCATCAGTCGCCCATCAGTCGCCCATCAGTCGCCCATCAGTCGCCCATTTTCAAGACAGGACCTTGACTGGACCTGTGACCGGTAACTCTATCTCAACTCAAAACCCAACAATTGGGCACTCCGAATATCATCTAATGTACCCGATCTCGATCGCAACCTGCTACAACCATGGAGAAATTGACAAAAAACTCAGTAGTGAATGCCGAACGTGATTCCTGAGTTGAAAATTGGGCCCATTGTCGAGCGTGGCTCGTCAATGGGTCAACGATTTCGGCGGCCCCGAACGGGATTACGATCATCAGGAGCGACCAAATGGGGAGTCCAATTACTTGGATCATGTCCTGTTGATCGGTCATTGGCATCAACACCTGGACGACCTCCGTCGTCAGCTCGAGGGCGCCATTCGTCCCGTCCGTCCACTGCTCCAATCGATCATCGCAATCCAGCACAAAGGCGGTTCGAACAGATCAAAATTGAGCTGAACGAACCGTTTCATGATATGCCACCATCTCGACCGGCGCCGATCGAAGGCGATCTGGAGCTAGTGCATTGGCGTGTGAAGCCGACTCCCAGCGTCCATAGTGCCAGGAAGCGCGTCGTCAGCGGTGGGCAATTCCGGGATCTGGAAGGGTTTGAAGGCGACGATGGCGAATATATGACCTTGATCGAGGATTATGAGGGGTCGTTAACGGGATTGAGCCTGAATAATTGGCTGTCGACATACCGCAACGAGAGCGCCATGTTCACGTCTCTCGCCCTGTTCATCGAGACCAAACTTCGCGAAGTGCAGTACGCGACGCGGTCGTCGCCCGTGCCAAACTCGTTCCGGACGGCCGTGATCTGCGATATGATGTTGAAGCTTTCGACCTGCCTGGGTGGGTTTAGCGAGGCGTTCCGACCGATTGTCGTCGAGATGATCAAGTCGATTTATGTGGAGATCGATCTGAACAGGGCGGAACCGTTCAGGGCTACTCCTTTCTTCGTAGAGAAGCGTCGCATTCAGGCAGCGATGGCCGCCAAGGATCAACGAATCCATAACCTGCAGGTCGAGGTTGATTATCACAAGGAGCGCAGCGCTGGAAATCGAGTTGGGATTGACGGCGTCATCAAGAACTGGCAATCATCCATCGTCCAGAATACATTTCGGCAATGGCGTTCCTATGTTGCCCAAAGAAAAGATAAATTCCTGAAACTATCGGTACGATAAAGCCTTCGATGGTCCGTTCGCCAATGGCTTTCTAACGGACATAAACCCTGTAGAAATTTTTCCACAAGTCCAATGCGGTCAAAGATTTGGTAATTGCTGATTGTCATTGATGAAGTCGTTGAGCTTTTAAATGATCATCGAAACAGTTCCTTAGATGGAAGACGGTGACGAGTCGGTCGGCGTCGATCAAGTTAAGGAGACTGATGGAAAAGCATAATGAGATGACGGGTGGTTTTGAAGAGCGTTTACGAGCAGTGACCGAAGAACGCGATCTGCAGAAGATCGCGTTCTTGTCGTGTCTGGGGAAGTTGGACGTGGCCGAAGCGGACCTACTGCAATTGCGGCAACAGGTCGCCATGACCACTGACGAAATCGTTCACGATATGAAGGACAAGATGACCTCTTTCCAGATCAACTACTTCCGTTATGCGATAACCCTGATCGGGGAGCGTCTTCGCGTTGCTCGCGAATCCCTGATCGGACTGTTCCAATCGGAATGGCTCTGCGACGCCCTGCAATTGATTACGCCCAATGATGGCGCCATTTCCGATCACGACCTTCTGGCGTTGGTCCCAGAAGATCTTGTTCTGCGTTGGACCAATCTTCGTCTACGTTCGTGCAAAGAGGTGAAAATCGGCCCAGTTGACGATCTATCGGCGTCTTTTCAGAGCGGGGAAGTCCTGGTCGTCCTGATGTATTTGATCGCCCCAACGATGGTCACGCTCCATTCCCTAGATGATCCAGATCCGAAAGAGCGGATCAAGGATGCGCTGACGGCGGCGATTGATATCGGGGCTAACCCTGGGCCTTTAGCAATGCTGGCCGACGTATTCGAGAATAAAGCCGACCTAACGTTCGTGTTGTTGTCGCGTCTGATGGCGATGTTTCCCGGGGTCCATCCGCGAAAACAAGTGATCAGCGCAGAACTTGACGAGCTCGATAGCGTTATTCACAACTGGGAACGGCTGCGGCGATCACGAAAAGGACGAGTCCCATCTGAATTGGAATCTTTCACGGTTTTGGTCAATCAGGTAAATTGTTATTCGCAATGCGGTCTAACAGTTTTTGCCTTGATTTTCGCATTGCCTTTGACCGCACTGATGTTGAAAGTGTCTTCTAATTTGAAGATTTCTAAGAGGGTCTAACAAATGGTTCCGTAGGTTGTGGCGAAATCATCTGAGGCGGTTAATAAGTTGTTGAAGCGTCATCATCTGTGGGAGGATATTGTGGTAAAGGTGTCGGGACTGAGCGCCCACATGTTGGCGGCAAGGATGCGCGGTGAACCGATTGTGGTGAACGACGCGCGAGAGAACGCCGACATGGCCCAATACAAGACCATGATCTGGAACAAGATCGAGAAACTGATTCCGTCGGCACTGTCTCCACAGGAAGAGCTCGCCCGAATCCAGATACAATTGGATAAATACGCCGTCGCTAATCGCCGTATATTTCGACATTACGCCGCTGGTGAAGGCGTTGGTAGTACCATGTCCATCAACGAATTCGTTAAATTTGTTCAGGACGCGAAACTTGTGGGGAAAACTCTGAAATTGCCACAAGTAATTACTGCCGTGAACGTTCTGATGGATTACGATTTAGCCGTTGAATAGGTTGAAAGAATATTCGCACAGGCGAATTCTGAAGGCGACGGGACAGCGGATGAAGCGGAATCCGAAGCTGAAGAAGAGGAAATCGTCGAGGCTGAAGAATATGACGACGCCGTGGCCAATCCCGACGAAGAACTGATTCCCCGCGAATTCGTTGAGTGCTTGCTGCGATTGGCGATCAAAAAGTATGCGAAGCCGTATTCGGTGGCGGATCGATTGGTGCTGCTAATGGAGACATTTGTGTTGAAGAACGCCATGCGCTCAGAGCGGTTCCGCGAGGAGTTGTGCTCTGTATTGATCAGGTTGTTACGCTACAACTTGTCGAACTAAATTGAAATTAGGTCAAAGTCAAAGACGTATTTGATCGTAATCGCGCCTGTTTGAAATGCATTTTCCGATATTACGGTAGGAAGGGGCAAAGGTGTGGCCGCAATCAGACTGACTATTGTTGACAGCGGCTGGAGGTAAGAAGCCGAAAGGGAAACGGAAGACGGCACAAGATGATTCAATGAGCCTGGCTGAGTTCAAGCTGATGGTTCAGGAATGCGCCTGGGTCGACGCCACGTTTTCCCTATCGCATGTCCAGTCGATTTTCAATAATATCCAGAGGACGGATGACGAGGAGGCTAGCGAGGTCAACACCGAACTAGTCTATGATGAGTTCATTGAAGGAATCGCTGCGATCGCCGTCATGAAAATCCCGAATCCCTATGTGGAAATTGATACACGCATAGAGGACTTCATCCATACCCGGCTTTTGGCACCGCTTGTCAAGCTCAACATTATTACAGGACTGAAAAAGTTGGTGAAGACCAAAGCATCGATAGAAACACCATAGCTAATATATATATATTTACAAGAATTGTGGGAAAATCACCAGACCTGACAGGATTTGTGCAAAACGAGGCTTCGAATTGGCGGGAAAGTCTTTTCGTGAAATAATTTAACTTGATAGATCAGATCAATTCATATACAATCTGGACGAATACCCTATATTCAAATATCATCGATGAGTAAATAGACGTGCAATCGTGCACTACGATGTGAACAATTGAAATCGATGATGAAGAATGTTAGACAGTTATACTACTCAACGGTAAGTCTTCAACCGTAAAGTCCTTTCCAGTCTATCTCCTTCCTAAACAATGTTGGAGATGGGAACACTATAGGCCATGTCCGAACGGTTTTGGACATCAAAATTCCAAACCGAATTGAACTGACATTGGCGCAGAAAAGCAAATGACTTCTGCTAGAAATCTTGTCACAATTAAAGCAAAAAATCATCGAAAAAATGTGTCATACTTACAGAGACCAGGTGGATTCAGTCAATTATAAAAGGGCAAGAGTAACTGCTGCCATCATTAAGAGCAAATTCGACAAGATCCTTGAGTGCATCTGTAGGCGTATCTGTAGGAGGGTTTATCCGACGGCGCTTATCAAGACGCAACCTTTGCTCTTCCTGTTGACGCCTATCTTCATCCGGGTCAATATATTCTACAGTACCATCCACACCGACATTTGCTGGTCATTGACAATAATCAGAAAAAAGCGTAACTATTTAAGAAAAATTTACCTTGATCTACATCCGGACCAGCGTTTGCAAGTAAACGCTTGAAAAACGAATCAATTCGCAAGTCTGCCACTGACTCGGTGTCATACAGAGATGGCAATTTCGAGCGCGAGGAGTATTACCTTGGGCAGGACCGCTACATACAGGACAACGCCATCGGCCATATTGTTTGCAATAGGAGACCATTTTTTCCAAATCAAAACACTGTTGATGATTGCAAAGTACAGACTTCGCTGGATTTTCCAACCTAATCATCGACAGTGGACAGCGTAACGACACCAGCATATTCGACGCCTTGATGTCATCATCGCCAACAGCAGCAACATGAGGTTTCTCCTCAATCGGTTCGCGAACTTTAACCATTTCGACTATCTATCGTGAGACGTAATACATAAGCAAACCACAAATCTTCAACGTCGTTGCACACTACCTCAACGACACTAACGCACTTGACGATTTGCACAACTACAACACCCTTGATCATCTGGGATCCAATATCCAATTCTTGAACTTCGCGACGAACAATATAATCAGATATATTAAGTGGATTAGAATGTGCCTTTTTCGCGTCGTACTGAATCTGATATACCATCGTCAAAACTGTTGTACAAATTGGATGTGAATCCCACCATTGGAAAAACGATTTCCCGACGATTCATCCGAGCGAATATCCTATTGTCAAGCACCTCAAACTGATTGGATGCAGGACAGAACCGTCTATATCATACAGCTGTCAATACAACAGGGCAAAACAATAGACCTGGTCGACCTGAGCACGACTTGAGATCGGCCACATTGAATGTCGGCGTGCTGAGAATCCGTTAATTTGAAATTTAAATGCATGCCACCCATAGATCTGCAAAAACTTTTGGTGATGCCTATATAATATTGTTGACAACATACCGAAAAAAGGCGCTTGCCAGTGTAATGGGATCACAATAGAGACCGTCAATTCGTTGGAAACTGGGTAACTTGAACAAGGCGTTGAGGATCCCAGTTTCAGCTGAAAAATTCGGTGATTGTTTGAGATAATAACAAACCATAGGTACCCAATGATGTCGCCGAGGAATTTTGGCCCTCTTCATCTGGAAAACAAGTGCACGGAGGAGCGTCTTTAGGGATTGGGAAATAGTGTCCACTTCGTGCGCGGGGATGCTGACGGCATGGTTTTGCGATTCTGTTGATAAACTCAACTAAGCCTGAACAAAATCCATTGGAAAAAGATCCAAACGACGATATAGTACAATGATCGGTTGACATAGCATGGAATAGATAAATTTCTTAATCGTATTCACCATCGACAATCTGCTGTTTTCTTCCTGCAGTAGTTAAATATCTCGGCATCGAGCTTTGCCTGGCGATGATGCAGAAATCTTTCAGATACCGGATTATCGCTTTTAGATCCGCCACACGATAGGAAAAAAAACTTCCGCTGCAGAAATTTCTCATAAACATAGCCGGATCCATTTGGGTGAGGCCTGCCATCCGATAAATATCGGAGGTGTAGACCATGACCGCCCCCTGCTCTAACGAAGCAGGCCTCAACGCATCCATTCCTGGCATTGGAATCATTGTAAAGTTCGTCAATAAATAGCGCGCCACAGCGATGATAGGCGGTGCCGTGACTGCAGCAGCCCTCTGGCCTATGATGACCAGATTTGTGATCTACTGTACCTGGATGAGGTGGGCAACGCCCAGAACTGCGTGACCTGCTGTCAGCCGGACCGATTACGGGGAAATGATTTTTAGATGCTGCCTCGGTACTGTATTTAAGTACTGAATAATGTTTGATAGGCGCGTTGTAGTAAAAACATGAAGGATCAGCGTTGAATGCATTTGATTGACCGGCAGATATTTTCTTGTACTTGTTATCTCATTATCAGCAAGGATGAGGACCGTTTGCTGCTGTGACTATGTGAGGGTCGCTACTCGAGGTGCGGCGCAATTTTTTCTGCCCAGGCGGCTACTTCTCGCTTGATAGTTATGTGACCGGCGCTCAGATACGGCCTCCTCTTTAGTGAAGAATTTTCGTTACTAGCGAAGGAGATGGCCCAGGTTTGGTCAAAATAAACCATGGAATTTGCCGATGTCGTTAAGGTCGAGGAATCCTTGGACTTGAACGATAAGGACGTCGAGAAAGAAACAGGACAGACACAGGGAAACAGGTTACGTTGTTGGTGTTGAGGTTTACCTGTGCTGACATTATCGTCGCTCGCCAAATATAGCGTGGGCTCCCTGAGCGAACGACCTCCATTGTATGATGTCGGCACATCTGAGTCTTTCACCATTAACGTGTAGGCTATAGTCATCTTGTTTTCGTTTGCATTGCACTTACTTGCGTAGGAATAATGCTTCCGAAAAAGAACTTCAGTCACCCAATTCGCTTTCAAATAAATCCAAGCCTGAGGCGCTTCAACCCTTTGCAACTAGGTTTAGCCATCAAACGATCGTATATATCTTGTAGATTTATTTTCCATGAAGGTCTGCCGACTTTATACTGAGTGTTGACTCTCAGAAGCTAAGCCAACAAACCCCAAGCGACGGCCTGCAAGAACAGTGTGTTTGATCAAATTAGTTTGCATTCGTGTTTTGTAATTATATTTCGTCAGTGTCTCTAATACACCGCTGTATTCTGGCGCTTCAAAGTCCTCTATCGAGCCGTCACTTGATTTGTGAGTTCTCAAGATAAAGAATGTTTTATCTCTTTTAACAGTTTTAGGTCGCCCAATCGCAATATCCAGCAGAGGAATGCAAACAATTCTGTTTCCCCAGTTTTACGCTCTAGATCTCCAGTCCAACGCGAGGATGATATGAAATCAGATCCCCAAGCTACTAACTTCAAAGTAAGAGGTCGAGTTTTTTTCCAAGGTATATTCTGTTTTTTTATCAATCTGGAAGGGACGGTGACATTTCCATAGGATTGGTCGACAACTGGGCAGGACCTTCCGCAGCTTCAATTTTTATTGGTTAGTATCAAGTTGTGTGCTCATTACATCTGTATTAAGCGAATTGTTTTCAAGATTCTGAGGAAAGTCAGGACGCTCAGCGAGAAAGGCAAACGAAGGAAGACAGAATTGCGTGGGGACAAATGTTTCAAAATTGGAACAATAGAACGTAGATGAATTCAATCGCAAATGGTTTTTTTGGTACTGAACGTCCCCATAGAGAGATTCCGTCTCAAAGGAAACTGAGAAACATGTGCTGGAGAGGAATTCCCAGTTCGTGCCGTAGCCAAGCCTGGATTGCAATAATTGGCAATGATTTAAAGATTACTAATGGTTTTGAAATTATGTTGCCTTTATCAAATTTCACCTTACATTCCTGTAGACCTGTACAATATCCTATCCTCACGGCAAACTTCTGCTGCATCTGATTCTTGCAGCAGAGAAGACTCAATGAACTTAATTGAAATTGATGTTCCAAGGACTTTCCCTGATTTGCAAGTATTTTTAATTTTTGTAACACTCACATTAGCTGTAAGTAAAATCAAGTTTTCATAGTTTTTCCATGGCGAAGGCCCTTTGAAAACCCCGCTGATCAATATTCTTCGAACATACGTTTCGTTCAGACCCGATGTTGGATATACTCAAGGTTCATGCTCCCATCTCTTGACTTGCTGTTTTAGTCACAAGTGTTACAGGGATGTCATATATTGCTGCTATGCTACTTTTGAATGTTGACAGCGAATACCACGCTTTTCAAGCATTGGCCAATCTTCTTAACCGAGAATTGTATATGCTGGTTCGTTGTTTTGCGATTGATTGTTTAGTCCGTTTTTAGGTATTTTACCTTGTTCCGCGATTTTACAAATGGTCGTACACACCTAAACGTATTTGATAAGCTTTTGAAAAAACACGTTTTCAAAGCATCCGAGAGGTTTCAAGAATTGCAATTGACTCCGGATATGTACCTTTATGACTGGATCTTGACGATCTTCAGTCGATCATTTCCTTTGGACATTGCTTGCCGCATTTGGGATTGTTTCCTTGTTGAAGGGCAAGCGTTTCTGTTTCGCGCCGCATTGGGTGTGCTAAAAATGTACGAATCTGTTTTCGCATCATCGAGTTTCGAGCAATGTCTGCATTTTCTCAACAGGATTCCAAAGAACCTCGACGAACGCACATTGTTCAACAACATTCTTAACATCTCTGTAAGCGAAAAAACCTTGAACCGAATGCTAATACAAGAAAGCAGTCAAAACTAGATATGGTCGCAAAAAAAAAGCTCAATTCTCAATGGTCGGACAGAACGTGGTGGCTGACCCAGTACGTCTCAGAATCTGTCGACGTATAGAAAGTTTAGAGCGACTGCAATCATTTTGTGAGTTGATGGATCGCTAAACAGAACCCAATAAACTTGAGAAACATCATTGTATTGTGAAAACATACACACGACTTCCTCAATCAGAGCCGATAATTCCAACCGTAGAACATTTACAATTTGTATCGATTGACCCCAAATCACACGGCTACTTCCAGCTCGTGCACTTGATGGGACAAACACGACCCGGATATTACCACGTTCGGAAACGTCAAAGTGTCCTGGAGCGTTGTCCATTGGCAAAAGAAGGCGATATTAAATCATTTTCAAAATGTTTCCACCCTCATCCAGGCTTTGGAGTGATCGAGTTGATTAAGTGGCCATTGACGGAGGATCTTTGGGCTTTCCGATAGAGCGAAAGGAGTTCATTGGGTTCCATTTGCGGTCGCAAAAATATAACGAAAACACGATCTTGCCTCTTGTGGTGGAGACATCCTCGCTCGGCATAAGAAAACTGTACCTTGAAAGCAAACGAACGAATTATCCCGTTTCGACCCATGTGACAAACGTTCTCAGGTTCATATTGCTCGACAATAGCCAACAATTCCGGATCGTCTTTTTTAACTTCTGGGCCCTCTCGTAAAGGAACATAGTTTGTAAACCTCGACGCCTTCAAAAGCGACTCAGCAAATGCCAAGACGTCTGAAAATCAGTGTCGTGGCTTTTGGATTTCGCAATGGCAATATAGGGCAGAACTGGAAGGTTAGCACAATGACCTCTGTCAATCAGGTGTCCAACATATCTTCAAGCTCGTTAAATCAACCATTCGACGAAAAAGGATTTTGCTTTGGAATTGTCAACTATATTTGCCGAGCGTTCCAAAACTTTGTAACGGTTCTTCCAAACTTTTCCGATAGCGCCTTTGCCGGTTAGCTTTGGTAATCTCATAAATTCGGGAATCATCTAACGCTATTTTTTCGTTTTTTTGGAAGTTGGAGGCTTGGCGCCGAATAACAATAAAATGTGGACGCCGTTAACGCGACCGGGAGGCCACGGTATTTGGTAGAGATTTGATCTTGAAAATAGGTTTTCCCCGTTTTTCCCTGAAAAAACAACCACACTGCAGTATTTATTTGCAATACTACGGGCCCTGTCGCTAAAGAAAAACTTATCGTTTTTTCTTTAGCGCGGTCAGAAGTCGTTCGTTTTCATCAAAATTACACGCACAAACCTCGCAGTTTCAAGTGCGGGCCGAGATGGTTGGATCAATGCTGTTGGAGAGTCTGTTGGACTCGTACCGGGATCGCCCGTCAGTCAGTTTTCAAAACATCCTCTCGCTGTATCGTATAGGTACATCTAACTGTACAACTATTTCTTGCTCTGCTGTTGGGGACCAGTCAGCAGCCAATTTGTATTTTGATTGAGGAATGGATTCGAGGAGATCTCGCCCAGGATCATGGCGACAATTGCAGGGTGGCATTGCTGCATTAGCTGATAAATTTGGCGAGCATAATTCTGTTCATCATTTGAATGTTGGCCCCTTGCTTATTATTTTGCCTGTTTGCAATTGCCTATTCTACTGTGTCATCACAGGCGATTAAAGCACTCGAATTCTCCAAACTGTCCGAGGAAGAGAAGGCGATGCCGATAAATACCCCTATCACAGAGGATTTAGATCTTTCGAATACTGACGTTGCTAGTATGGATATACCTATTCCTCAAAGCAATCGTGGATTTCAATTGCTTCACAAGATGGGATGGCGTTCTGGTACTGGTCTTGGCCGATCAAAACAAGGTGTGACTTGATGTTTTTATTTTCATTGTCGATATTTTGGAAACTTTGCATTTCCTGCGATAATTTGCGGTGTAATTTAACCATGCATATTTTTTGTAGTCAAATGATTTACTTCTGTCAATTGTAGGCATCATCGATCCTTTAAGAATTGAGAAAAAGAGCGAAGTTCTTGGTGTTGGAGCAGAATCATTTGATAAAGAAATGTCCAAAAAAGTGACTTCAGAAAGGAGACGCCTTGAGTCTGAAAACACACTGGGAGAAAGTGAGGAAGCTGCTAACGAAAGAAAAGATCGCATTGAAGCAAAGCTCAAACAGGAGCAAGAAGCACAAGAAAATATCAAAAATCTCTATTGTTCGTTATGTAACAAACAATATACAAAGGCAATTGAATATCAAGGACATTTAGACAGCTATGACCACAACCATCGTAAAGTACTATTCCATTGCATTCGTCAACGTTGGTTCGCTAAAAAAATTTGTCTTCAAGAGATTTGCTGAAATGCGCAAAAATCGTCCAAATATAAATTCACAAATCACAAAAGCCGATGATCACGGCGATAAATTGCTACTTCAACGCATCAAAGCATCAGCTGCAGCAGAAGCGCAAACATTGAAGTCGCCCGAGACAGAACGTATCAATTCGAGGCTGGATCAGAATGAGGCGCGACCTGTATTGAAGTTTGCATTTAAACCAAAGTCTTTAATTAAAAGGAGATAAACGTTTTCGACAGCTCCAAGTGTGAAACACGTTTTATTTTTTTGATATTTTAGCAAAATTCTTTTCAACAGATGTTCTCGCTTTTTTCATCATCCCTGCTACTTTGTCGCTCTTTGCTGCATATACTCCTGCTGCCACCGCGCCTCCTAATAACACAACTGTGGGCAGAATACAGGCGGCTAATGCACCTCCAACAGCGGCGGCGCCGTACTTGGCAATATCATTCTTGCCAGCCGTTGATTCTTGTGGTTTAGCTTCTTCGGCCGGTGGCGGGAAGCTGGCAAAATCATCGCCACCCATATGCCAGTCGAGATTCGATCCGTTGTCAGTTAGTTGCGGATTCATATCAAAAGTTTGATAATTGGGGGCAGTTGGGGAAGTGTTATTCTGAAGTAGTGTTAAAGATAGAGACTGACAGAAACTGCGATATTGATTGTTACTGTGCTGGATTATCTGTGTCAACTGAAATTCATCATTTAGCATTGTATTAATCCATCAGATTGATTCATTGTCTGGCTCGACATGAGATTAGAATAGGAAAGGAGCAATACTCCTGAAATCAGTGTTGCGGACCGTCGTTTAAACGGTTCAAACAAAAACCGGTTTTACTCGTTTTAATCGCGGTTAAACGTTTGTTTGACAAACATAGTAAAAACGAAGGAGTAAAAACGGAATCCCGGTCTCCGTAAAAACTCCAAGTACTGTAGCCAAATTCTTAAAGTTTTGTCGACAATTTGAAGTTCACGTTCGAAATGGGACGGCCAGCTTGTGCAGCGCGATCGCATTTCATAAAGCTCGAAGCAAAAGGACGAATCTATTGAAGATGCTAATGCGGTGCATCAGCGAACTTCCCAGGCACTGGAACCAATTCCAGGTCCTGACCGCCGTGGCGCAGTTGTTTGAAAACGTGTCTAATCAGTAAAAACACAATCAGTAAAAACGCAGTCGAAACACAACTAGTTTTTTCACCAGAAACCTACTCCTCGACGCAAAAAGGGGAAACAAGGCAAAACAAAAACGCATTACAGTGTTCCCGCGTTAGGATGCTGTCCATTCCTGGGGTTTTAGATACTATAATCACGGAATTACTGCATTCAACACACGCTAAACCGCATTCAGACTCTGCATGCGAATGTATCCAGTCTTGTCTCAGTTTGTGCGTTCAGGCTGATTGAAAAGTCTGTTATGAACGTAAGATAAATCATGTTGTAAAACGCAACACGGCCGTCAAGTTGTATAATATAACAACACACAATCATTATGCAAAGCGATGCAAGATGAAGCGTTACGGAACCAATTGTGGCTTTTAAGGACACCTAAAACAGTTTCAACGATTATATGATCGAATTTTCATGGGAGCTACGCGAACGATCGTTGGACGTGAATTTCAAATGCATGAAATGCAACCACGCCACAAACGGGATCCCATAGGATATTGCATGAGTCCGGCATGATGGGTATTGCTATCTTGTGTATTGATAAAACATGGTCTAGCAGATATTGCACATCAAGACGGTTCCATTAGATCACGTTTTACGCCAGAAGGTTGGTCGCAGCATCCATTTAACCCCAGACCCCCTCGAGAAAACACGACCTTAATTACTCAAGATACGGGCAGCGACCTGATTTATCCATCCAATGGTTTTTGAAGTAACTTGATGTTTCTGGAAACTTCCACATCAGCGAGACAATACTCCATCAATCATAGCATAGACCTTGTCATCATGCAAAACGCCCTCACTTTGCGAAATTACATGTGCACTTTGCGACATTACATGTGCACTCAATTCTGTTCTTTCTCACCTCAACATAATCCGACAACTGGCGAAATGATGTCCCGATGATGTGTCCCAAGATCTCGGGCTCGAGCCTGTTTAAGCAGACTAAATCGGACCTCGGCCATTTCGGTTTCGTCGTGTGTTTTCGTTTTGCTTGCTTATATAAAAATACTTTGTGTTCTCTTCTTGCTCTGTCTTCCATATTCTCGTGTCCCAATTGGTTATCGGCTCAACCCGCACTTCCTAGCCTCTGCCCCCTCTGCTCTCACCCTTTCTAGTCCCTGGTTCCCTCTGCTCTCTCTCATTCCTTACTTCTCCCTCTGCCCATCGTCTTCGAATCTCTCAATCATCATGGATTTCAATGAAGTTCAGCAGTATGTAGAGCAGGCGTTGGCCTCACAGGCCTAGGCAATGGAAGGGAACATCAACGCAGCCATCGCTCACGGTTTAGCTTCAGTGTCAGCTTTAAAGAGCCGACTATTCATCTTCCCCTTACTCCCGCTACACGAGAACCAAAGGTCGAGCTACCTCCATTTTTGATGATAATCTGCGACAGCTTCGAACATGGCTCCGCAGTTCGAGTCGTGAAGAGATTCCCTAGAAATGCAGCCAAAAGCAAAATCAAGGTTTGTGGTATATTAGTGGCTTTCAAAAGGCAAATGGAGTTAAGACGTCAATTGAGTAGTGTGATCAAGACGGTAATATCTGTCGTCTCGGCTTCTCTGAGCGCCTCGCAACCAGCGTGTCGAGATTCGGTAACGTCCATGGGTTCGAGCGAGTTAGCGATTTAAGGGAAAACTGGATAAATTCACTCTGATATGTTTATTCGGAGCTACGTAACTACTATGCGACGCCACCCGTGTGGCAGGTGATGTGCAGCCGTCTCTTCGGCCACGCAGCCACATGGTGGTCGGTCACGTTCAATGCCAAAGAGGTTTTCCTGACCATTGTCGAACTGTTCAAGAAGCCCATCACAAACTGAGTCCCGGACTCAAATTCAGCCCACAACGCGGCCCAGACGGGAACTGCTTGCCGACTCCGGTTGAAGAAACCGGGGCCGTCGCGACTCACAAATTCCGACGGGCCAGAAAGCGGTTGGCGCATTCATTTGCCTGCCTCTCAAGATCGTGCAGGTCGTTCGTGTGAGCAAACGTCTTTACGCCGTACTCAACAAATTCCCTTAGGCAAATTTATCAAGCATCTGGGCCGCGTTGTGGGACTTTCAGGATCTGCTGATGACGTTTACTCGCACGGACGACCTGCACGATGAAAGACAGGCAAATGAATGCGCTAATCGCATTCTGGCCCGCCATGGTTGTCATTTCGAGAACAAGATTCCTCCGGCAGACAATCATATTCCAATGGATATCGGCACAATCATCGCTGCTGTTCGCATGGAGATGACCGCACATCAATCGCGCTCAACCTCGCGCAGACCGCTGCAGAACGCCAGTTCCTCCTTTTCGCTTTTCATCGCGGATGCGGCGTTCTTCTCTCAATTGGGCCTCGCGCCGGACAAACTTCCGATTGCTTTACAGACTCGGCAAGTAGCGATTAAATTTGCCCTTGCTGATTATCATCATTGCCGTCGTCACTGTTGCTATTTGGCCTTAGGTTTCTTTTTGAGGGTGCTTTCTTTGTTCTGGGACGTCGATCCATGTCAAAATGGATCAAGTATAGACAGACTCTGCCGACGCGCCACACTTCAGTATAATGCAAAGAAGGAGAGCAAATGTTGCCGCAGCAGCATCTGCGATGTTAGCAGCTTGGGCGGCTTCGTGGTCTGCCTTTTGCTTCATCTGAAGCTTGCCGATGATTGCGATAGCATCCTCCAGCGGCGCCTGTTTTCCCGATTATTCTTCGGCGGAACCCGAACGCCGCAAATGCGTCCTTGTTGTGATCTCTTGCCAGCGCAATTTGTTCCTGGAATTTAGCTTGAACCGCTTTCTGTTCAGTGTTTCCACACCAAACCGTGGCAATTTAGCCCTTGTGCAACCCGATCCCAACCTGAAGCGATTCTTCCTTAATATAACAGAATTGCGTTCGCCTCTTTCAACAGCAAAAAGTCCAGGGCGTTTATCCTTGCTCTTCTCTGGACCGGTCCTTCATCAACAAAGTTTTCTGCCATCGGAGCGGAATCACAACAGCCACGAAAACACGTCCTCCATTAGATCATGCAAACGAAATCAACCTGAGCCGAATGTGAGAGTAAACGTAGGTGCAATAAACGAAGGAAGTTATCAAACGACACAAAGTGCAGAATTAGGAAAAATATCTTCAAGTGGGAAAGGCCTTACGCAATATGGAGGAAATTCGACATATCTGGAATTTCGCGTCCGAAACGTTTTATGACTGACTACCTTTCTATTTTCTGGAATTGGAGAAACTACAGTAAAACTACAGTACAGTACAACGGAAAAAACGAAGGCGAGACCCTTTGTGACGGAGTGTAATTCCATTCCCGAAAAACGAATAATTAAAAGTGTACCGAATATTCGTTATTGTTTTACTGCCTCTCCAACGAATTAAACCTGTCTATTGTATCGCCCTAGCGTTGAAGCCATAGCCATGATCAGTCAGCAGCAGGATGGAGTGATGTCTCTCCCAGCATCTGGAGTCGATAACGTGCCAATAACAATATCCTGGCACGATGTTGGGTATTCTGTCCCAATTAAAGGAAAACCAGATAAAACCATTATTAATTCCACATTCGGACACGTATGATTTCTCGACGTGGCTCTTTACTGTTCTGATAGTTTTACAAGGCGCTTCCGGGTGAAATGTTGGCATTAATGGGCGGATCTGGGGCTGGTAAAAGGTATATCCCTTTAATTAACTTGAGTTATATCCTGAACCCGTTTTAGTACGATGCTGGATCTTTTACGAGGACGCATCGCAAACACGTCTGGGAAAATATTAGTAAAGTCGGATTCTATCGTAGCTGTAACGGGTTCTTTTCGTCACTTACTGTCGATTGTTTCATTTTAAAATAGTGGCCGTCCCCGCCCGAAAAATTTCAAACATCATGTCTCTTATGTTCAACAGGAAGATAGTTTATATCGTAAGATTGATAACACCTTTATCCATAGCTGATTCACATTTGCATTGTTGTCTCACCAAACTTTTTCTTGGTTCTCTTTTATAATCCATTAATCACCTAGAAATCAGTTTGGGTTCTATTGTAGCACAGGCACATCCCGTCCATTTTGGATTTGTTAAAACGTGTTCGCTGTTTTCACGATCAAATGAAAGTTTTATGGTTTCATGTTTGTATAATCAAATGCCTATGTCAACACATTAAATCAAATGCCACCATTTGATCCCCGTATTGCTCAGCAATCTTATCGGTTCGGGAGTGCATCACTTATGCGGCGCGGCTACAGTATGGTCTTCAAACTGCAAAGTGCAATCGATAGGAATCTGATCATTTCTTATATTGCCAGATTGCCAGTAGTTTTGACCAGGTCTGTCATCGATACCAAAGTCAATGAGCTGATCAAGGTCATGGGATTGCAGAGATGTGCCGATACTAATATTGGTTCGTATTCGAGTCTGATTTGGTTCATCTGGCTCTCAACGATATGCAAACAGGAAATGCAATTTTTCGTGGGGTCAGCGGCGGTGAACGACGACGTGCTTCGATTGGTAAATGCTGCCAGGTCCGGTTGATCCAAACTTGATTGATGGGTATTTGGCAGGGGTTGAGCTTGTCACCGATCCACAGATCATATTCTTAGATGAGGTGTGACCACATTTTTTTTTCATAATTTTTAACGCAAATGACGAAGTGTTATGAAATTCCTACAATTTGAAATGAACCGAAGTTAGGATCAATAATCTAGAATGAAAACCTACTTTAGCCAGTTGGGTTACTCATTATCTGAAAAATGGCGAAAGCCTATAGAAATTCGTTGTTGCAAGAGCATCACGCAACACCATATAATATCACGCATTGACCCAAATGACGTGATTTAGCCGACCTCAGGATTGGATAGCGAATCGGCAAGGCAAATTATTACTCTACTAACACAATTGGCAAAATCCCAGAATAAAACCATAATTGCCACAATCCATCAGCCGAGCTCGGACGTATTCTCCATGTTTGATAAAATCGTGTAAGAATAGTCTATACCTCGCCAGTTCTATCTTTTTTCTTTTCCCATTACACTGATCCTCATTGTTTTTTTCTATTCTTCTTTCCAGCTTCCCTTATTCGATTTTGATGTTTTATTGAGCACTTCGATTTGGTGCGTTTCTGAGCTTGCCTTTGGTAAACAGATTGCTTTCTCAAGGCCAGACCATGTTCCATGGTACATCAGCTGAGGCGCTCATCCACTTTGATAAGACCCTCAAATTTGTAATCTCCTACATTACGCTAAAATGACCCTCAGATTCTGAGTTTACTTTGAATTTTCAGCCATGCCCATTGCGATTCAATCCTTGTGATCACTATCTATCAGTGCTGAATACCGATTTTTCCAGCGATCCCGCGGCAGCCAGGAATAAGGTTGCCGGTTATGCAAAGCTGTTTCGCGATTCAGATATCGCAGCGCTGCTTCTCAAAGAACTAAAGGAAATTGAGCAAAATCCTGGGAAAGCGTTGAGCACAGATGGATTCGCTCTTGGGTATTGTCTCTCAGACGGCGGGGTTGATTGCAGTGGTTTGATGATCTACTAGGCACATCCGACAGATTGGAATCCTGACTGAACGCGCCTACAAAAACGCAGGTATAATCACTTTCATGTTTTCATGAATCTTCTGTATTAGTTCCATACTTTCCGAAGTATGGTGTCAACTGGACAAACCACAGTATTCTGCCCCCTCGCTCTAAGTTTTGCGCAAATATTTTTACCCCCTGGCTCATATCTTACTTTACAACCTGCCAGATCTCTCAGCAACAGATCCTTCGTTATTTTTCGAGCATTTCTAGTAGTAAAATGTTTCGTTTAATTGTTGTCAATGATTATCATTGATTCCCACGAGAATTTTGCAGGCAAGAACTTGTTGATGTATTGGATCCGCGCAGCAAGTAAGTCATCTGGTGCAATGGACTCTTTCTCATTCATCTGATCATCGCTGTCTATTCCATTAGTGTTTTTCTGTATGGCCATTCTCATGGGTACCACTTTCTACGATGTTGGCACCCTTCAGTCTGAGGTTTATATTCCCGCTTCAGTTGTAAGGCTTGTCTCTGACACGTGCGCCAGATTCAAGATCGGTTTTCAGCTCACTTTTTTGCGGTTGCCTTCCTTTGCTTCATGGTATGATGAAACAAAGTATATCGACATGCAGTGAATTGTCTTATTCTGATAGAGTTTCGATCTTCAGAAATTTTGGTTTCATCGTTCTCCGTCTTTTCAGTGTTTCACTATATTCATTATGACAAGGAAGATGAAAAAATATCTGAAATGCTACTTTAGTCAGTCGCCAGTATACCCGGAATCATCGAAGAGAAACAGGTTCTGGATCGAGAGGTTATGAACGGCGCCTATCCTGTATCTTCATTCGTGATCTCCAACATTCTCGTTTCGGCGCCGTTCGTCCTTCTCATGACCTTGATCTTCACGGTCATCGCGTATGTATTCCTCTTTTTGATGAAAATCACCATTCAAGTTTCGATAGGTACCCACTAATTATGTTCCAGAGCGGGATTGAACACGTCCTCGTTTACATCCTGTTCTTATTTCTCTCGATCTATACAATGGAATGCATTGTCACTGTTATGTAGGTCAAAACGGTTCATATTGTGAGTTTAGTAGTCCTGTATTTACTGGGTTTTCTCATTTCAGAGCTTGTACAGCTCCAATCTTTGTCGTGGCGCTGGCGGTCAGCGCCTTCCTTAACGGTTTCTTCAGTTCGTAACTTCATCCGTTTTTATGGCCTCTCCGTTTTTTAATCCTGTCCAGTGTGTGTCCAAGGGTATTTTGTCCGCTTATCATCATTACCGCTATTTTGGCGCTATTGGGCACATTATGTAATCACGCCAACAATGAGTTGACGTTCTCGGAATATTAACCTTCTGCGTCTTGCAGTGGTCGTACCAAACATACGCGTTCGAAGCTCTGGTTAAAAACGATTTTGATGGGTTAACGTTCTCTTGCGGCAAAGGAGTTGGGCACGGAATTGGCGGGACCCAATGCTTTTGTAACCGATTCCGCAATCTTTTTTCATTTGTGTTATGATTCACCGCTGTTCGTTTGGAGCTCCGGATTTTGTTTCGCGAGTCATGCGAGCCTTTTTTCAAAAAGAATCGGACAACAATTGCAGAAAATAACTAGCGCTTTAGGTCAATATCAGGGCGCTCTTAATAGTCAGTGTCAATTCTCTGGTCAAGATGTGCTCCGCGATTTCGATTACAACGACGTATCGCTCGTGAATTGGGCTTTGGTGTTAATCGGGCAAATCATTATCTATCGTATCATCATGTATCTCGTCTTGAAATGGAAAACCAAAGAAATCACTTTTTAACTTAGTCATCATTAAAAAATCTGTGTTGCATGAATTATTGGCAGCGTCTATGGTCAATAGTCTCAAGTTGTGTGTCTCAACTGCTAATATCCTCAAGCATTATTCACTCCTCAGCAGGAACATCAATGCTGGGCTCAGAAATTTGATCTGCGCTGCCGTGAGTTGCTGGACCGAAGTACAGCAACACCGATGTTTGACATTTTCGTCTTCGTTATGGCGACAAATTCTAACCACAAGACGCGCTCAACGTTGACGGTGATGAAACTAGGAGTGGAATAACCCTTTTGGACTCAAAAGACGGTACAATCAGCACGGCAGCAGTTAAAATCACGATAATAATTTACAAGCAGAGTCATTCCTGAGCTGAATCATTCGGAAGGAACTGAAGACACCCCGGTTCTTGCGAAGGTCGTGAATCGTTTTTTAAACCTACGATTATCCCAATACACACATAACGGGTCCTCGCAAAGTACTGTAGTGTCGATACAACGGTCAACGACCATTCGGTAGCAACGGTCCTTGGCAGGCGCGGCCTTTATCGGATCATGAAGTTCTGTGGCCAGGGTGGGTTTGCGTATTCATACGTCGAGAAGTGGCCACCGAAATTGTTGAGCAATTAGTTCACTCCTTTGGCGAACCCAAAAAATGGACCTGAGTCAAACACAGATCGTTTTCATCGTGGCATTGGTCTTTCTTATCGGATTTCTGATCATTACATGCTTACGGCCTGCACATCAGCCGGTGCGTCAAGTTGAGACGTACGGAACAAATTTATATCGCCCTTCTCAGTCGGAAGGTCCATTTCATCCTCTGCCGTCGGCGCCTAATCTATCACCCGCAAGGCAACAGCTTGGACCACCTCAGTTCACGTTCCCCTCCATGCGCAAATCGGAATCGTCTGCTTTACCGAACGCATCTTGAACTATGATAAACTCAAGCCGTCACACCATATCGGCGGCTACCACTTATTTCTTGTATATATTTATTCAGATAAAGGCGAGAAAAGTTCGGCAACTGACTTTGTTTTGAGTGTATCGATGCAGTATTTGAGGCGTAATTTGTGTATCTGATTCTGGCGCCCTATGGTCCAACTGGGGCGGCTAGGGATGAAGCCGAACAGCAGTGCCTGTATTAGAAAAACGATGTGCTCGAGAAATAGGGCTGCTGTAAGGCGAATCATTAAGCCCCGTCCAAAACACAACCGATTGGGCCCGAATGGTGTTGCATCATCGCCACAATCAGAGAAAAAAGCTTCCAACTGCCCAGTGCTGAAGCAGAACAGCGCTACAGATATTGTACCGCTGAGAAGCATGGTCACGAATAGGTACCCCTCCCATTCGCCGGCGTCGCGAGCCTTACGAGGTTGAGGGCGCCTAAAGTGGACCATGCGCTTGGCGAGATTCGCATGCGTACTCAGCCAGGCATTCAGCAACACCAAGAATACAATGCTCGGAGACACAACAGAAAATGTGCCTAGGAGTCCAATATGGATAACCAAATCTTCGTAATCACACCCACTCCAGCGGTATGGTAGCTTGGTCATCGCAACAATATCATCGAATGTGAATTGTCCCATTGGCTGACAGCAGCCTATTTTCTATGCAATTGACAACATGAAAATGAAATGGGAGCATTGGGCAGAACGGCATGCTTTTACCATTATGTCGTCTGACGGAAGAATAAACCTGCTTAGGTCTATAGCCAACAAAACAGCTTCGCTCGGCCAATAATTTCTCCTTGACTGCATGTTGATAGAACATATGTTTTCTCCATTTTTTGCAATTTTTGCAATGTCTTTCATCATTGGCAATATGGTCTCGAAAATCAGCGTGGCAGTTATCATAACCAGAAGCGGTATGATTAAAGTGTTGTTCGGATTAAACGCATCGGCGTTGTACTCATAAACAAGGATGCCCGAGAGATGCCTGCTAATGATATGGTGAAGTTCTTCACCAAAAGGGGTCACTACAAACGCCACAGGAAGTAGCCAAAGATAGGCAGAGACCCATTGTAGAAAAAACGTGTTTACAATCAGTGTATGGTTTCGATCGCGTTCCAGGCGATGGTTCTTCAGATCGGTTACATGATGAGAACATATTTTCGCGTAATGCTGCATCCAGAACATGAGCAGACCAATCAAGATAGCCAAAAGCGCACGAATTGCAATAATTTGACTGCTGGGAAGGCAAAATACCTGCATTTTCGCTGAGCAATCAGGTACCGCAGTGGTCAGCGAGTACAGGGTAGTACTGAGTGTAGTGACAAACCCCATCAACAAAACTTGCACGCCAATGAATAAGGTGTTCAATGGTAACAACGACAAGGGCTGACGAATCTTGTTTCTGAACCCAGTGTTTTCCATAAAATTTTCTTCAAAAAGGTAATGCTCTTGAAGCTGTTTGTGTTCCCCATGACCTCTTTTGCCGCACGGATCGTAATGAATATTGGGATACGCACGTTCCATGAGCAGCGTTGTGTTCCAGATAGTAGCTAAAGTTGAACATCTTCTTTGCCAATATTTTAACATCCTATAAATTTTTCAGAATTCAACAGATTATAAGACTGTTGACACAGTACAAGGGAAGAAACACTGCAGAAATAGACAAGCCGAACACTCCGAGAAGACGGAGATATGTTATGCGATGTAAAAGCTCCCAGGTGTCAGCAATTTGAAGCAAAGCGCCCAACAAGGAGGGAAAGCAAAGCCATCTCACAACATGAATTGTAAACGCATATTGAATCGCAATTTCGTCTCCAGAATGTCGGCGCATTTCGTGAATGAAAAATTCGCGACCAATTCGATACGATTGGGGATCGTCCAGCTCTTGTATGGAACCCGGATTTCTGACTCTTGAGCACTGAAAACAAAGTGAACACCCATTGTATTAACAGCAGCTAAAATGATTTACAAGCAAGATGTGCCAAAGCCGTCGAAACGACGTCTGATGACGATGCAAGGCCAGCAGTCGACGATAGAATTTCAGGCAAGGTAATGCAATTACCGATACTCCATCACCTAACAAAAAACTCTCAACCATGAATTCGGCTTCTAAATTTGAAAAACTGCTGTCGCAGTTCCATCTTCGTATTGAAAAAAGATCAACAATGACAAAGTCGCCTTACCAAACAAAAAAACAACAAAGACAGTACAAACTACCTGCAAAGATGTCGGATTTGTAAAACAGGTTGACATGCTTGGAAAGCGGTAGAAATGAAAACAATAGACGAATCAACCATACCATGCTGAACTCCAGCTTTTTCCAGCAACAGCATGCCGGCTTGAACCCTGTCGGCATACGTAAGATCTCCGATATCAGGTTTGGAACTGAAATCAAATACTCCTTCGCAACCCGAACTGATCCAACGTTCCAATTGCAGTGCTTGCGCCATATCACTAATCAGAGAGTTATCAACCTTCACCATCACGATAATCTGCCTAGACGCGGACCGCTCTCGGTTCAGAACATCAAACGATATACCTGCCCTGGCTAGGCGCTTTAGTGTATTCACCATTCCGAAATACATTTTCGAATCATTGTTAACTGGCTCATTGTTGAAAACCAGCGCAAACTAAAATCATCGTCAGGGATTCGTCCAAAAGAATAGTGTTCTGCCCCTGATTACAGCATATGGATTTGATTCTGGAATGAACCATCGGAAATACATTCGCGAAGACGTCACTGCTTTACTATCATTGGCACCCTCCATTTGGCTGCTTTGCCTCTCCTTTCGCTGTTGAGCAGCAATCAGGGACGGCGACCGTCCTTTGATGGAGACTCAACACAATACAAGAACAATATCGTTATGCACTGCATGTATGAAAGAAACCGAATTGAATTAGACTTTATGATAAGATATATTCCATGAACGATACACTGATTTGAGAATGGTATCGTTATTGGTCAACTGAACAAGAGGCCAAGCTCATAAGCGACGTCAACTATACTGTACACACAATACACGAAGGTCCAACATTGTGAAATTGACGTTGTGCGAGAGATTGTGATATCGAGGATAGCATTAAGCGTTTCTGGCACATTTGCCTGAATTGAGCATGCGACCCCCTTGTTGATATCCTTAATATCACAAACGAGTCGCAGACGTTCGAGAGGAACGGAAAGCTGGGGCGAAAATGATTAACAGCTGCCATCATGAGCCGCTGTTTATCATTTTCGCCACAGCGTTCCGTTCCTCTCTCGTAGAACCTTCGATTCCTGACTAACATGATTCGATTTTGTCTTCTGATCCACCTTGGGCGAATAGGCATGGCAAACATAAACCGATTTTGCGGTTTTGATATTTTTCTTCCTTCATAAAAACCACGTTTGTCCTGCTGCAAAGTGATTAAACATGACACTGGAGAGGAGACCGAAACCGAAGTGACTCTGAGATGACTTGGCGTTGAAAAAAACATCGCTGGTTTGTCGAGTTTACCAGTCATCCTGATCGATTACTTCTTGCTTGTCCCATCTGGATTATTTTTGTTGTAGAGTTGTTATCAACGTTCTTTCGAGTGCATCACCTCTTGGCAGTTCAAATTCAGAACCTGCCATGGAAATAGACGCAGGAGCGGAAGTGAGTTCAGCAAATCGATATTGAAATTTTTAATTGTCGATATTGTGTATGCAGTTTAATAAAGATCATGGTCACGCTGGTCGTAAAGAAGCTTGGCTTAATCGATCTTCGCATGCTAGCCGCAGCCTTTCACATGTAGCTGGAGAATCCAGAGAAAAATGGCGACTATCGCGTCGGTACGCATATATTGCCTCTTTGGCGGCGAACAGAACTGACGAACCGAGAAAAAGAGGCGGTTCACCAACTCCTTTCGAACTGTATATTGTTGATAATCGCTCTGTGAAATGAATATATGAGCATTGGTCAGAGTCTAATGGTGAACTTACGGTCGGAATTGGGCCCGTCCTGGTGCAGTGTAACTCGGAAATCAACAGGAATGTCACTACAGGATGGAATTTTGTATGTTCCGGGTCCGGTTGTGAACAATTTACCGCTGGGTGACCTAACAATTTCCTCTGTAGAAAGCATAATTTGTTTGCAAGTTGTCAATTGTATTCTTGTTAAAAGAACCGTTAACAAATTTGCAAATCAAGATGGCAAAGAACATCTGGAAAATACTAGATCAGGAATTACCCATGCAAAATAAACCAAACCCTTGGACAAATCCGCCCTCGATTTGCCCAATATCAATGGTTGGGTTTAGCGACGATCCGACATCGTGAATGATGTCCACCCTGTTCACGATCAAATCGCCAGTCAAGCAATCGATCTTTTATAGTATAAACGCAAAATTGATTGAACAATACAGTTATTTTTCAAACCTGGACTTCGGCAGCAGCGACTCCATATGAGAAGTAATGGAATGGGCGGCCTTTGCCTGAATTAAAATCAAAGTCGAGATTTGGGGTGCTGAGTAAAAATGCATCAGTGCTATCCTACGACTATAACGAAAGGTCAAACCTGTAAAAGCCGTTCGCGGATAAATTAACTCGATGCAGATGAGCTTCCATGACGACCTCGGCGAAACTCGCTGACGACGGCAAAGTGGCACGAATCGGTTTTAGTCTTTCCATAATCTAAAAGTGGTTAACAGACAAAAAGTAAAATGCAAATCAATCATCGAACCTGACGACAGGCGTCTTGGATGGCGGCACCGTTAAGATCGGCGCTAACCGATGCTGCCGTGGGATGTGTATTTGCCACCTGAAAGCACATAGTCAATGTGTCGACAAAAAACAACGACCTGCAAAGGGAGAACAACATGACTTATAGATAATCAGACCTTATCCGTAGCCGTTTCAGAAATGTAAACATGCTCAATAGGAATTTGCAGTTCATGGGCAGCGACAGCACACATTTTGGTGTGTAAGCCCTGTCCCATCTCAGTGCCACCATGGGTCACTAGAACCGTGCCGTCTGTGTAGCAATGAACCAACGCAGCGGCTTGATTCATGAACTATGCGACAGATTGACATGTCATGTTGCTTATGGTTGGCGCTTCGGCAACATCGTACCTTCAATGTAAAACTCATTCCGAACTTAGTTGGTACACAGGCAATGCCCCGTTTCACATATTGGTTATTGCAATTGAATTGCTCGATCTCAGCCTAGAAAGAACAGGGTGGAAAAACAGTTCAAAATGGCGACGCAAGTGCGATATAGAATTTGCAAAATACCTTTCTGCGATCGACCTCGGCAGTCCGGAAGAGATCGCTCCACATTTGTTGCAGCGGGCAGCTGGGCATCTAAAACTAGTGTCAAAATGGGAAATGCAAGACTTTTCCTGAATTACCTGTTGGCCGAAATATGTCTCACAGTGATCTGACTTACCGAAAAGATTCATCCGGATGATTTCATGGCGGTCGATACTCAATTCACGAGCGACATGTTCCAGCCAAGTTTCGGCGACAAACATGCCTTGCGGTCCTCCGAACCCGCGAAACGCCTTGGCACCAGAAGTTAGTAATGAGAAAACTCAAAACGAACCTTACTACCGTGTTTGATGGAGTATTTGTCTTGCAAATTCTTCCGGTGCAGCGTAAAGCTGGAACAAAATATGAGTTTTCAGCATGAAATAGCGCCCTCTCCATTACGGGCACACTGAGCGAATTGGAATCTTGATAAGCATTGAATATAGATAGTTTCAATGACTGACCTCAAATCTTGCGAGCATCCTCCATCAGAATACAATTGTATATCCACAGCTTGTAGAATGCCCAAACGAGAGACGCCAACATGGTAAACACCGAAAAATGGATGTCTGGTGCCAGTGATACTCATATCAACGTCGCGAGGAAGAGTGCATCGGACCTGGGAAACATCAGCGCCAAGCATATTATGCAAAAAACATGAAACTATCGTTGCTGAAATTTGACATATTAAAAAAATTAACTGCGAAATAAACATCAACCTGACGGCCCGTTAGTTTGGCACCAATGGCAGCAATGCTGCATACAAAGATGCTACGAGTCTCTTTTCCGCCAAACCCGCCCCCAATGCGCTTGACGCGACAGACAACACGGTTACGTTGAATTCCAAGTGCCTTAGCTACAAATCTGCAAAGAATGAGTACCGATGAAGCAAGCTGATGCTAGAGTCCAACGTTTGCGTTTTGGTAGGATTTTGGGTTGACGACAGCACTTCGACTTCATCGCCTTCGCCACAGACTGCAATTGCGGTCTAAGTGATATCAGGGTTGAACCTGACACTGGAGAGCAAAACTGACTTGGGGTTCCATATAAAAATGCTCTTGTGCCCCAATATGAACCGAACCCTTGACGACAACCTGAAAACAGATGATTTATGTTTAAAAACCAATAGAACCGACAATACCTCAGCCTCGTCCAACGCTTTATCAACACCACCTCTGCAAAGCATCAATTTATGAGGTGGAGCAAAATACGACTCTGCAGCAATGGCCTCTTTGATATTCAAAATGTACGGAAGAATCTCATACTTGACTGACACCAATCTGGCAGCTGCCTGAGAAAATTAAAAAAGTTTTCAACAAATAGATGACAACGATAGCCCTGTTTCCTACCTGCGCATTTGCCTCCGTATCGGCAAGAATGGCACCGATAGCGGCACCCATACAGTGAACTTCAGTGACGGCAAACAATTCCTCGTCGGGTACGACAGGACCAAGAATATTGGAACCTGGAACAGATTTATGATCAAGATAGCTAAGTGGAATATCGAAATCAGTCATGGAATACCTCCATTTAACAGTAAAACAATATTACCTATGCACACCAGGAGCATTTAAGGCTGCGCTCCAATCGACGAATCGGATCAACGCATGTGGATGCTCACTGAGCACCAGGGCAACGAATAACGCACCAGGAAGAACAGCAACATCATTCGAGTAAAGAGCTTTGCCGGTAACATGCAATTCGCCTGCTAAGTGTGGCGTCGCTATACCAACAGAATGACTGAAAATGTGTTAGAAACAGGTATTGCTCAGACAAATATCTTATGTGCCTTTGCAAAGGGGGATCCAGACAGAAGTATTGCAGTCCCTTGGAAGGAGGACGAGTGAAACGATGCGATAATGATGAGGCATTCCCCCCTGATCCAGCAACGTAGTGCATGAACTTGAACAATAACGAGAGGACCACTGTTCGTCGAAAATGGCCCATGCCTCCAGGGGCGTCATCAGACAAAGGCAAATCCAGCTGTACATATTCCATCATGGCATCGAACAAACCCACGGAAAAAGTCTTTCCTCTCAAAAACATCGCTGTTCTCGGCGCTGACACTGTTGTAGGAGCCTAAAGCGAATGATCGTGAGTGACGACAGCTCCTGAATTGTTATTTGCGTCTGGTGATTATACCATTCCTCCAAACGAAAACATGGCTTCGGTAATGCAGTTTGTTCGCACATCTTTCTGAATCTGCATGCCAGAGCACACAATGGCAATATCGTCATCACGTCGCCGTGAAACCTTGTACGCTCGACAATATGTGCCTGTTGATACAAGTCAGTGGCAAGATATATTGACAACCGTTAGATATCGTACCTGGGATAGAAAACTGTATCAATACTGAAATTAGAACCTCATCTTCACGGCAGTCAACAACTCGATAAGACTTAAACAATTTGGTAGCTGAAAGATTTCTAATGCCACCCCCGTGCGACTCGAATTGTAATACTGAGCCGAAACAGACATGAAGTGGGTTTAAGTCCGATATTGGCGAAGCCTTGTGGAAGTTGATGTTTAGACTAGAAAAATGAAGCAACGTTGAATATTACTGTCATCAAATTCCCCCCGACAGTACCAACGTTGCGGACAGAACGCCCTGATAGGGACAGAGGTAAAAAAAGTGAATATAGAAAATCAAGTCAGTCACTTGAAATGAATATCACCTGCAAACCATCGAATTTGTTCAAGAAACTCGACAAAATACAGCGTCAATTGAGGATCCAGAGTTTCGACAGCTCGTTGAAGAGCGGCTTTTAACTGAGATATCGTAACAGCAGATCCGACCAAAAGCCCTTTCTCGCAAATCTTGGTTTGGGTTAGTTCGGGGACATGAGTTGTGGCGATGCATCGTGTGAATTGCGCGTTTTTGGCATAGCGTTCAATGCCTCTAGTGCGACGCATGTTCAGAGCGCAGACAGGGCATGTTTTGATGGAAGAATGGCAATTACAGTTCCGTAAATCCAACTGCAATCTTGCATTTCGTGCGATATTTATCTTTGAGATGGAGTAACTCTTTCAGTGTTACAGGTCGAAACCATAGTTTCTCGTCGTCGCCATCTCCCACAACGATGGTACGGGGTGTCGAATGGCGCAATTCGTCCGGAAACATGACCTTGTCAAAGGTGTCGACGCCAACTTCTCCAGCTCGATATTCGCATTTTTCTGAAGACAACTGATGAGTAATTACGGCATCACCAAAATAATTGATACTTGTAATATCTTCAATATCTTCTAGATTTGCTTTCGAATGACAGTTTGACTGGGAACACAGAGGCCGGATTGCATCTTCAAATGAGTTAGCAAATTCAATGACCCAAAACGCACTTGTAGAAACTTTACCGACAATCGGACGATATCCAGTACATCGACAAAGAGATCCATCCAGTGCCTCTTCTAACGCATCCTCATTAAGCACATTTTGGTTTTGCATAAGGCTATACACGCTCATAACGACTATAATATCGCAACTGAACACCAAACCGGGAATTATGCAACATAGCCTTACTCCCTGGAGTACAGAAACCGCACTGCGGAGAACAAACAATTGTCATACATGCGGAAGAACAAACGGAAATAAATCAAAATCCGTCAAAACAACAATTGGAGAAAAATTTTCTTCTCTGACTTCGAGTTTACCTGGGATCCGTTTGAATCAACAATCCGCTGTTGCAATGGAATAAGCCTTCCGTTCCTTGACACGCCTAATAGGCATGTTAAGTATTTAACGAAACCACAAAAAAGACCAAAAGAAACCTTCGATTGTGGTTACAGATTTGTCCGCGATTGAGCAGAGCGGCGCTATGCACGCATTTACAGAATTGTGAACAATCGTGCTTGTGTTGTGATCGTAATGCGACACAAGAACTATTTGCTAAATGAAAATGTGGTGCCACTTCTACAAAAGGAGACACACCTGTGCAAGCACCACAACTAAAAAGTGATATAAAGTAAAAATTACATTAATATTTCAACGATGCAATTCGACCTCGCTTCATGACAAGCAAGTTTGGACCCGGTTAACCGGAGTTGATGTCGAAGGAATTCGAGGACGGTAATGGTAGTGTCAACCGAATCATCATCAAGCTCGATTCGCTTTCCATTCACATATAAGAGCATTTCGAGGGAAAATTTCTTGTTCCACTTCTCGACAGTATTTTCTTGGATCTCCTGTCGCTAAATAGACAGTATTTATCGAAAAGATTGCTGAACGAAATGACCGCGGATAAATTTAGGCATCGGCTGCACTGGACCTCTTCCATATTAAGTGCCATACTATAACTGTAGTGGACTACGTGGCCAGTGCCAGCGGACTCAGACAAGCTCCATTGGATTTGGATGGAGTTCCTTGTATAATTTGGGTATTCTCCTGAGCAACTGTAGTGAAAATGTGTTGAATGAATCAGATCCAGCTGTACACCAACAACCACTGTTTACCTTGGACCCTTTTAAGTCGAAATTGACAATGAAACAAAGTAGACCTCCCTTAAGGTCAAAAAGCGTTGCTAATCAAAAAGACCTTGTTCGTCAGATCATCGTGACACTACGGTTTTTGACAAGATTTATGTGAGATCCATTCACATAATGTATGGATGAAACCATGGACATGCAAGGAATGACAAGAATTGTCGCGTTTGATTTTGAATCAAAGTTTCGGGAACGCAAAGGCGGTCAATCGACTGCTGTCTTAGATTTTCGCGTGAACAGGTGGAAACCCTTTGGTCGGTGCCGGTACTTGCAATTCGTCGTATGAAGTGTAGGCATCATTCCCAACCATCTGTTTGAATTGGCGCTCGACACAGTACATATGTTTTTCTTAATGCTAATTTTAACCCTTTGCGGCAACCTCCAAATGCGATGCCGGGACGCAATCACGACAGATCACTGACGGCGAGGACAAGCCGGAGCGAAGATTGGCAACAAAATCACGTAAGACGGAGTGGCAGGACTCCTTCCTGGATTCATCTACGGCTATACTGGTGTAAAACGGGTTCATGTTGATTACGAATCAAGCTGGACATCATGTTTCGCAACAGATGACACAACTCACATTACTGTTCGTGACAACATAAACATCACCATGAATACACGTTTCTGTTTATTAAGACTATCTTCTGACTTCGTCGCGAGAATGCCTTCTGCTAACGGCAACCGGTCCATATTTTCGGTTGACTGGGCTGCGGCTTCTTGAACTGGGATGTCTTCGTTGTGCTTCTCGGCGCCTTTCAACGACACGACTTCTTGCCCATTCCAACTGCGACCCAGACCACCTCGTTGATGGTCGATCAGCGTGAACGCGATGCAAATGAGGATCACCACGACTTTTTACTGATGCGGTGCGATTGCCGATACGCCCAGATACAAATTGGTTGTTGTCAACGGGAACGGAGTTTGTAGAGTCAAATTTTGCAACAGTTTTCACAGGGACTTCTTCCGATAATCTGGAAGGGCTCATCTCTACAAAAGTTTGATGTGGAGGCAATATTGGAGTCATAGTTTTAACTGGAGACACTGCAATCACAGAACGAGTTGGCGAAAATAATGGTTTCATTGTCTCAGGTGACAATGGCTTGACCGGTACACCGATTGGAGACCCGGGCCTAACCGTTTGCTCCTGGGTTTTGCCCTGTAGATATTCATTTAGAGCCTTTTTGATACCGATATTGGGCTTCAACGCTTCAATCTCAATGCCAGCGTGACAGCAGAAAGGGCAGGCTAACTGTGAACTGGCAAGCAACGCTTGGCGTAAACAGGACGAGCAATACGTTGTGTAGCAACACGGAGTGACGCAGGGATCTGTAAACAAATTCCGGCACAGTTTGCAAGTCAATCTAGGAGGCGTACTGCACTCGATCGTTGGTACAACAAACTCGCAATCCTTTTCAAGATGGTCCGATCGTTTACAGCCACGACAAGTGACATTGGCAAGTTGTCGCGGTTGCGCCGCTGAAGGCATTGCAGTCTGACTAATCACATCCAATGGTTGACGATGTTCATCCGCTGTGTCTATGGAAAATGCGAATGGATCGACCGTTTTTGTGGTGGTGTTTACTACTTCAGGTGTCTGCAATATTCGTACGTTCGTCGCGTGTGTTACCGGCACCCGCTTCACCTCAACTGATGTATTTTTTGGAATCAAAAAATTATCTGCTGTATACCCTGATAAGCAACAGTCAGTCAATACAGGGAATCGACAACTTTTTTATGCATACGTTCATGAGTTTGCGCGTTTGTAATTATAAAATCGAAGTCACGATTATTAGGATCTGTTTTCTCTTGCAATACGATGGCTCGTTTTAGGTCGTTTAGTGATATAACAGCTGAATCAAAGTTGACAGTTCCCCACTTCTTGGAAACGGATCTAAACTTGTAGTGAACGCTCATTGCTTGTAACTGGTCTAGAATGAATCTGCTCTGTTTGAACTAATTCTGTGATGCACAATCAATTGCCTATAATGGCTCAACCGCAGCGAAAGCCTTACCAAGACAAGGCCCCGAGGAGGATCTTCGCGACCGCAAACGTCCTTTAACCAAACAGCCAACTCGCAAGATAGATTGAATAAAGTCCGAGCGATCCATGGGTACACCTACTCTACTGGAGGTGAGTCAACATCTGGGCAACCAGTCATTCATTCCCTATGATTGACCTGGATTGAAGAGGCCACGTGCCAATGGTCGACATAAACTCGAAGGTTCTCGAAGCATATTTCTGAAATTTTAGTTAGGATGCATAAAAAATGAATAGGGACAAATTTTACGTTGTCAAATTTTCAAGAAACTATGCCTATATCTCCTTATTTTCTAAAAAAAGCCAATGATGCGATGCCATTTTTCCATCGTTAACCCTTTGGCGTTCGGAAATATTTCTGAGATACGATCGCACGAGACAAGTTGGTCAACAGGCGATATCTGGATGAAGAGTGAAAATCGCAATATAAAAACACAAGCTTCGCGATTTTCACTTGTGATTATGGTTTTCATGAACATTTCAGACAATTTAAAATTTATACAAGCCATGTACAGAATCTTTGGTACTAAA
>OUQQ01000140.1:0-29220 GCA_900404475.1 Spongospora subterranea | reverse complement strand
CCTAAATATAACGCAGGCCATCTATGAACAAATTGCCCATGATGGGCATGGACATTTCGTGAAGAGCCTGAGCGACATCCGCCAAAACCTCGTATCGGGCGATGTTGAATTCAAAGTACAGTGGGCCGGATTTGAAGAGCAGGATACAACCAGGGAGTCACTCAAAGAAGATGTACCCATCCTGCTTTAACAGTTTCTACTGAAACGGTCCGACCCGATATCACTATCTTGCTTACAAGATTTTTGAAAGGGGGAATGTACAGAATCTTTGGTACTAACGATCGCATTAACTGTACCAAAATTTTTATCAGCGATCCTGACCTTTTGTAATCTATCTCCGATCTAAAATAAACAGCGCTTAGGTTCTCTGCGTCAACCAACGCTTGCGGAACCTGCATAAGCTGAAGTCACGAAACCCTTGCACGAATATGTGATGGGGCGTAAATCTAAAGGCAGATCATCAAACGATCTGCAACATTTGCAGCAACGCGGGTAGATCGCTGACAGTGAAAAGCCACAATGCCCGGGCAACGGAAAAGATTGCAAGTAACAAATTTTTGAATTGCCCACCGCCATCAGACAAACAATTATCATAGCAGCGAAACAGAATTAGGGATAGCACATGATGCACCCGAGCTAATGCCAACAGTTTTGCAACAATCTGGCTCGCTTTAAGCTTTGACTTGCGAGGACGCAACCCATCGGATTCAAAATACAAAACTCACAACATGCTAAGCTGTGTGATTAGGCTCCTATCGCTGCTTGGATTGCGATCATATATAATTTTCTTTACTCTACAAATCACGTTTATTATAAATCTTGACGACATTCTGTCCACCCTCGTGTCACAATCGGCTTGACTACTAAGCAAGTACAATTCCAAACTTTGGCAATGGGTTAGATAAATCGAAACGCTGATATTCTTCAGTAGTATGAGTTAAGAAAACGCAAACAGTCAGTTCATCGACAAGTGCAAGCATTCAACTTTACGACGATCGTACGCACAGTGGCAGTCGGGAGGTGCATGAAAACGCCAACGCTGTCAATGATGCCCAAGAATATCGTACATATGGCAATCTCGACGATAATGATGGCAGTTATTGACGGTGATCGGCGCGGTTGGCATCGATAAAAATAAAGCGCGACGCGCTCTGGACAAAGCTTTGCAATAGGCCATCATGGTCATAAGGAATGCAGCGAATCATGGTCTGTTGTGATTCCAACATTTTACCTCGCATACAATCACACCTTGAAAGGTATAAGACTGTATTTTGAGGCGTGTCAGTTCAGGAAACGTGACCGTGGACAAAAGAAGCAGAATGTTTCTGGAAACTATGGCAGCCAACAGTATGGTTCTGGCTTGCGGTTTGGAAATATTCGTATAAATTTTGAGGACAAAAAGAGCATCGAATCAGTGGGAAGTGTGGAAACCTCATTTTCTTTGGGTTTTCTTTCAATTACGCTGGTTTTATGCTGATAAATGTTCGCCCATAAAAAAAACAATTCTATCAGGCCGAAACTCGTCAAACATCATGAATGCAAGTTAAACTCGGAAAAATTTTTAAGCGAATCTAGACGGTTCATCAGGTTCGTGACTTGAGCTCCCCAAGGAATCGGACTCGCATTAGGGCCGAGGGTTCACAGTTGAACTTCTGTGCACAAAGACCAGATTCCGCTGAATTCCATTCTCAAGAGCAAGAAAAATTGGTATTCAGCAGTGAAAACGATGCTGAAACAAAACAAACAGGAACCCGTGGATGACATGTTTACCGATGTAACGTTCCAACATCTTTCGACAAACTCAATATGATCGAATGCAGTCTGCAATTTTCGTCGCGAAAAGCCGCGTAGTCCTAACGCAGAACGACGACTGAACGCTAAAGAAGATATGCTTTGCGATGTATTTGGTTTAGGTCGATCACGGGAACACAGTTTCCTGTACTTCCAGGGGTTCTTCCACAGGAATTTCTGTGACCTCGTAGTCAGCATCATCATCGCTGGGAACACCACCGCGAAGGAGCTGACGCTCGGCCGCCTCTTCTCGAACTCGGGCCTCGCATTGTGCCCGGTACTCTCGAAACATCTACGTGATTGGTAATTTAGACGGAAGATAGATCGGATTCAAAACATGCAAAAGCAAACGAAGGAGACGATGAATTAGACAAACAAACGAATTTGCACCCATCACAAAATGCAAAACTTCGAAAAACAAAACCCAAGGTAGGCGGAATAAGCTTGAATAGAAAAAGAGGAAAATATATATTGAAGTGTAAACAAACTTGACAAAGAACAAAGGTCAGAAAAATGGACAGATGGTTACCTTCTTGGCATCAGTTCGAGACCGAGCCTCACTGGACAGTTGGCTCTGCCTGATGGCATCATCCTCATCGTCAAATTTCTTATAGTAGACCTCACGAATCGAGTTGCGAATTTCGTGGATCTGCTCTTTACTGAGTAGCGTAGCAGGGCGAGGGCGCCACGCGAATTGATAGAATTGCTCTAGCGGCGCCTCTGCCTTCAATTGACCTTGCACAGTCCAAATTTTGTATCCTGACGCAAAAGAGCCTTTAGCATAGCCAGAACATTATGCTGATTTGAGAAACGATGGCAAATGGCAATGAACAAGCAAAATCAAACTAACAGCGATAACGAATCAACTAATCATAAAAGGAATTACACCGAACAAGACACAGTAGAAAATTGAGACCGGTAAAGATAAGTCAATGTAATGCGACAAACGAAAGCGGAGAAAAAAAAAGAATAAAAGATATTGACCATTCTCATTAGCAAAACGCCAGGCTTCCCTGGTGTGAATAGGTTGCGTGACAGCAGTGGCCACATAGACCCCGGACGGTGACCAGGTGATCTCATTGCACATGAAATGCTCGTTGACAGCGAGGGAACATTTACGATTGACATCGTAGAACTCAAGAACTCCGTTCATTTGACCTATTTAACATCGTTAACTCGTTGAGAAGCCCGCAGCAACCACGGGGAGTGCGAAGACACGCCGGAAAACTCATACCTAGACCTGCCAGTATGATGTAGCTACCGGTGGGCGACCAAATCAGCTGGTTGACAGGGCGTGTCTCGGATAGCGTCACTTCCAATTTGATCTTGGACTTCTTAACCGAATAAAACGAAACGCTGTATTTGTTGGCGAAACCTTCACCGTGTACAACGGCAAATCTTGGTCCCCGCGGCTCCCAGGCAAATGAGCTAATCGGATCCTATAGTTCACATTCGCATTTCAGCAAACATTTGCCATCTCAACGATGTAGCACAAAACAACAAAGGAACCTTGAACTCAACAACTTCGACTGGAATATCTTTCTCCATTAGGCGAAATATTTCAAGGTTAGTTGATGCGATCTTGTGGGCTTTGCCCTTGGTTTTGGATTTTAATCGGGCAACACGAACGCACAGAAATTCGCCGCCCGACTGCCAGTGAAGATTCACACTGTAAACATTAAACAAGTGCTTTTCACCTAACATAATAAACAACACAATACTCAAAACATGGATGAATTACAGTTGGTGATAGTATACGAGAACTGAGTTTGACCTCATGCAGTAACTGCAGAAAAAACTGAATAACCAGAACCAACCAACTGATTCATTCAAAAAAAAAACGTGCCAAGAAACAAAGGAGAGATCATACGGAGAGTGACTCTGTCAGGAATGGACACCAATGAAACGGATGCGGGATTATTGTCCATTTCTGGAGACCTATTTAGCAAAAATTACTTTGAAAGTCATGCAGCATATTGTATAAAGTAAGAATACCAGTATGAAATGACGTTTTGTGATGGCGACCATTCGAACTCCATCGCGAACTCAGTTTTGAGCGATTTACCGTCCAGCAACTTCATGGTCGACGTCTGAAACCAGAAAACTTAAACTGCATCAAGTACTACAATGTACCAATTTCACCTCGTAGATTAAAACCTCATTGGAACCAAGTCGCGCGAAATACTTGCCATCAAAGCTCCACTTGAAAATAGGCCAAGTCACCGGTTTAGCCTGAGCAAGGCGAACGTTGAGGCAACAAACCAGACACACATGGAGGAACGGACCGCATCGGATGAAACGCCAGAGAAACCACGCAATAGCTTTCCGGAGCGAACGTCAAAGATCTAGAAACAATGCGTGGGGTCAGGGTTCATGCAGTATGGTATGGTTCTTGCGATGACAAGATTTTGCCGGGTTTTGCAAGAGTTGTTGTAAACTATGAAATATGGTAGGTTCTTGAGGAACCGTGGCAAAAAAATACTAAAAACGGCTTCCAAATGTTTTTAAAGAACAATATTGACGATAGGTTTTGATACCTGGATTGAATCAGGATCACCACGATTTGAACTTTCAATGCCTGAGTATGTCACAATGTACTTCTCGCACGGAGAGAAATCGCACATACGAACACCGTCGTGTGATAATCGGCAGAGATTAGTCCAGTCTTTGCCACCCCACAGCATCAGACCTATGCGGGACACAATAAATACCCAATTATGATAAACATAGCATCACCAGAAACACAAGCCGTTGGCAATCCCGGAAGTTTGTGCCAAATCCAATACAATATTTTGCCGGTACAAACCTTGGTCGTGGAAAGTGGTGAAATAAGAGCCAAGCGGAGACCACTGCACTTGAAGTTCGGTCCAATTCTTCCCTGACAGCTTCTGTTTTTCGCCGGAGTAGCATGGAGACATGCCTTCATTCATAAGGGGATCATGCCAGAATATCTACACAAACACCGATGAATACAGGAGTAAAAACTTCGAAAAACAGAAAAAATACAATCAACTTGTTTAAACTGGAACAAGTGCTTTGGTATTTAACAAATGACAAACCTGCGTCTCATCGGCGAATCTCAATACGAACTGGTCGCGGACTGATTCGTCTTGAAGCCAGCTCTGCAAATCGTCGCCTTCAGTGAACTCGCTGCGCTCCGCCGATTTGTATTTTTCATCGTAATCGGCAATGCGGTCAAATTCTCTGAGAAAGTTTGAATAACAAACGGTTCAAATTGACGTCCGTAACGCAAACGTGCTGAAAAAAAACTTGCAATAATACAGACAACAAAAAATTGAGTCAATCCGTGCGTTCTCATTGCTATAGATTTGAAAAAAAATCGCCTCGAATATATTACCTCCATGGATATACCCGGAACGTATGCTTTTTATCAAGCGGAGCCCGATCAAGAGTAGCAATGGCGGAGAGCGCCGACTCCGCATCTTCATACTCGATGAACGCATAACCAGCTGTCTGCTGTGTAGCCTCATCTATAGGAAGATACATGCCATCTTCCGTAATCGTACCGAACCTAAGAAACGCGTTTAGATTGCAGCAAAACAGGCCGATACGAGAACAGCGGTTTGGAATTAAGATATATATTATTTATCAAACACGTGGAATATTACAGTTCATAGAGGATTAAATGATTCACACATGATCAGCGAAAGTGGGAATCGAAAAATAATGTCATAACATACACTTGGCAAACATAAAATGGACATTGTAGGACGAGTTAGATGATGATGTTTTGACACAAAACTTGAATTTTGGTTTCATAACTTATCCGCCAATGTAGATGGTGTGAAAGGAAATGGATATACTCAGGTATTCATAAGAAAAAATCTTCAACAAAGCAAACACTAAAACTAATTGGCTGTATAGTGTGTGGAAATCACATTACTTGGCAAACGATTTTTTGATCAGGCCGACAAGTTTCTCAAATTTAGCAATCGGAGCGATTGGCAAACCATCAACAACGATCACGTTATCGAATGATGTATTTATATCGGCGGGGGCCTCAATACCGAAACGGTTCGACGCCGACTCGTTGGCGACGGCGGCGACCATTGTTGTGCAGCAGTAGGATAATCGATTGACAAGATCCCCTGACGGACTTTGAGCGTCCTTTTAAAAGTCCGCCGCGGACATACTTTTCTTATTTGCTAAAAGATTTTCGACCTGATAATGTCGCCATATCTCTGGACCACTTGCCTCTTAAACAACCGTTTAGCGTTTTTACCAATATTTTGGACTGGTGTTGATTTTTTGCTGCAGCTGAACTGCAAATTTTTTACTGACAACGAGCCCTTAGGAAATCTGCACCAGGCATTTGATACAAATGTGGTTTCTTACTGTCATGCAGTGAGACAGGATTTAGTTCAACTGAAGAACCAATGGCTTTCACCGATTTTGGGTTTCGCGTCACCGTTCTGTAATAAAAACAGGAAACATTACTGCGTCAATATCCACGACCGATCCGATTGTTTTTTTGCTGAGCTTAGGCCAACCTTATTTCGGTTTATCTCGATCGCCGGCCAAAATTCTACTATCGATTCGCAATCTGGAAAGGTATGCGATCGCATGTGTATATTTGTGAGAGATTATACTTACTGTACATGAGAATCATTATTGCATCACCGTGTTGAGTGCGGGCGCAACCTCTAACCGATTGTGTTTATTTAAACGAGGGCGATCCTGTGCTTCATATGTTAATGTCGTTGGTATCATGAGGCCATCGTGATTCCAAGGCGACACGGAATGGATTCCAACTTATTCAACATTGAACCATTGCACGTTGCGATTGACGTTGGCCATGCAGTTCTCGATGGCCAAACTCTTGCCCTTCTCGTCACCGATTTTATCAAGTTTACTCTGTTCATGCGGGAACAAATTACAGCGTAAATATATTACTATACTTGTACTTTTTTCTGTGGTTTCCCGGCTCCTCGTTTAATTTTGTTTATTTGACATCTCACTCATATCGAATTCGGTTTCAAACAACGTTGTGCGACTTTTGTGGTCTTATTGTTAAAACATGATTTGTGAACTAGGACAGCCCGTATGGCGAGATTAGTGCAGTTGTTTACAAAGAACTCCTTCGGCGTAGTCAAGGCGAAACTGGATGCAGATCGTCGCTCATGAATCGGCATATTAAGGTTTCATCATCATTCTTCCACTGGTGGAACTATAATTGATGTTCTCTGGTATCAGTTTATTTCAGAGTCAGAAGCATTGTTTGCGTCGTTGGTTACGCTTTTCAACGACATTCGAGTCTCTCGTCTTCAGATAATTCTTGGATCTTCGCTGTCTTCTTTCACGGAAGCGTTTGACATCGAATTTCCGAGATGTCGTGTTCCTGGTATAAATGGCGGAACCATGAATAAGGTCTCTGCGATTTTTAATTGTACTTTGTTCCTCTGCCTTTTACGGCTCCATTCTCTTTGGAGTGTATGACGTTTCTAAAGTGGTTGTTGTTAGGAATCTGATGCAGTATCAAGGTTATTTCTTCGTCAACTCATCAATAGATTTGCCGATACGTATCCTTCTAATTCAATCCGTTGCACCCTTTTCGTTTTGGCTCTGTGCGATCGCGACCATTGTCCGAAAGATTTCTCTCCCAGACATAACATCTGCGTCCGACCGAAAAAGAATGCTACTTGCGCTCACATCAAATTTTCCGGATTGGATATTGTTACGCAAACCGACAGCCAAGATGCGAACCCTATGGACATTTCGTCCGATTTACTGTGGTTTCAAAGCGACGTTTCAGTTGGTAGTTTACGCGGTGTTAAAATACCGTGAATCATAAAAATGTGAAAACAGTTCAGTCCGCACTCGAGCGTAGGTACTCTGTAGTGGCAATAAATTGCGGCTCCGGTACAGTGTTTGATACCCCGTTCTGCGCGAGAGGTCGTTCAAATCAAACTTATAATTACTGCATGATCATGGTTTCCGATGTTCCAGGTGAACGTTCAGAATCCACCAATGACGACTTGGTCAACAGAATATCTGAAAGGGTCTGTATTGGTGAATTCCTGATCGCTTGCAACACTGCTCATGGTTTGGTGCAGTTAGTTCAAGGCTGGACAATGTTGGCCCGTCACTGCCCGGTCTGCACGACCGTCTTGGTTGGCCATCGTTCGCATGGAATTTTCTGCGTCGGATGTCAGCTTCCTTGCGTCACGGAGGAAGATGCGTCGGCGATGCAGCTTGAAGTTGCTCCGTCACAAATCCCACAAGAAACCGTAACGGATGACGATGACGATTGGCAGCCTCCGAGCGCCGAAGAGCAACGCATTATGGATGAACGGAGAGCTCATCGGGATCGAGTTTCGGATCTTATGGCCAGTAAACTCTTGGCTGGGTGGGCTATGCTCAATGAGCATTGTGAAACATGTGTAAGCGGGATCAACTTGTTGACGGAAAAAAGTTAATTGCTTCTAGGCGACCCCTTTATTGAGAGATCCCTCTCAACGTCTGTTCTGTGTCGCCTGCGATGCCTATTCAGATGAAATCAGGGCGAGCCCATCCGCCGTCGGAGAAGGCAACGCATCTGCTGTGGAACCGGCTCTGCACACCCGCCCTCCAGTCACCGCGACGTCGTCTCTGATTGAGGCCGATGATGCTGCCAGTTCTCAGCAGCATTTCGAGCTTGTTGATGGCAAACCGTTGCTGTTCGAGCTCGGAGCGCAGATGAAAGCCAACCTTGATCAAGGCTGGTCAATAGGATCCAACGCTCCCAAGTGCAATCTCTGCGTAAACTGTTCGTTTTCAGAATTGTGTCCACTCTCATGTTTTTTTAGTCATTGCCGTTCTTCGTTGACCCGTTGCAACGCTTATGCTGTGTTTTCTGCAACTATTATTCTCCAAACACAAAAGCGGATCAGGAGACGACCCAGTTACCTCTATCGATGTCAGCGTCTACGTTGTCTTTAACAACTTCGTTGAACAACTCCAAAGTCGCCTTGCTGACAAAATTGGATCTATTGACTGTTGAATTAACTGCTGCTGCCGACTCTTGCTCAATATCCCGCTTGGCAAATACGATCGATGTAGTTGCTCGAGCCATCAAATCGGTTTCCGAGTGTTCTGTCTGACTGCTGCTGATTCTACTGTAGTATATTCCTGATTAAACTCTTTCTATTCTCAACCTTTATTTTATTCTCAATATTCTGCATTTCTGTCATCGCCTCGAATTAAGACCTCGAAGTTGATAATAATTTTCGCAGAATGTCAATAGACTGGAACAGAGCCGGTGACATTCTCGAGCGCATGCTGGCAATTAGTATTCCTCTAAGAGTCTTAGCGTTGGTTTCCGAGAACCATTCGCTCATGGTCATGTCGCAAAAAATGAGTGAGGCGTGAAGGCATGTGAGATAGCCAGTTCCGACAACAATTCCGCTCAGAAGAAAGCTGGTGATGACCAACAACGATAGCGCCTCTGGCGGATAATATAATGTTGCCGCTTTGACCAAATACCTCAGTGTAATTAACGATAGAACGCAGGTTAACAATTCGTAGATAAGATAGTATACGGTATTGTCCTCCCCGCAACAGTTCTGAGTGAAGTCGCAATGATGGTCCATCATGCGAACGCAACGCTGACAGCTAGAGCAATGGTGAGAGCGGATGGGACGATTCATTTGGCATCTGGAGCAGAATGAGTGCGAACCTTCCGCCTCTTCAATGCAATCGCTGCTTTCCACATACCCCGGCGGCATGAGGCATATAAGCATAAACATAGAGATGTGAATCCCAATAGCCACAGCTAATTGCCATGGCAGACTGGTTACAGTCCAAGCCATTGACACTAACGACACTTCGAACAGGACGATGATCGCCCGAATTATCACTGACCGGTCGAGTGCGCTGATAATCTTGCCCAAGCATCCTCGCCTCGGGTCTAAGCAGCAAACATTGCGGCGCATGTAGCGCTTAAGTTCTTGTTCGAGGCGACGGCGATCATTTACAGTGGACGATTTCATAATCAAAACCAACGTCTTAGCGCCCTCCTGTTTTCCTCTGCGATTAACAATGGGTACTGTACTGCATTCATTCGTCACAACCTCTTGACCGTTCATCAGTCGAGTAACAGAGGAAGTGTATACTCAGGTGACAGGTCAGGCAGCCTAACCACTTGTCCAAGATCCCTGCTTCTTGACGACGCGCGATCCGCTGCTGTTTGTATAGCAAGGCCTGCGTCTTCAATTGTGAGATAGCCGTCGCAACTGACAAGTTAGGTTGGTTTCGTTGGACGCTGACAAGGTTTGTCCATAGGCCTTTGATTCCTGTTTCGTCGCCGTCTTGTGCGGTCATCCCACGATGCAGGCGGCGATATGTCTCGAGAGCAACAAACCGCACAACTATACCTGGGGATCATCGCACAAGATGGCGACGAAACAGGAATTGAAGGCCTATGGACAAACCTTGTCAGCGTCCAACGAAACCAACCTAACTTGTCAGTGGCGACGGCTATCTCACAATTAAAGACACAGGCCTTGCTATACAAACAACACCGGATCGCACGTCGTCAAGAGAGACAACACAGACGCATCAGGCAGCTGAAACACGGTCAACAGAATGCCGAATTATGGCAAAGTATGCAGCAGAATTGAAAAAAAGCCCAACCGGTGGAAGGACGCCAAGAAGATTGCACAACAGGAGCTCGCAAACAATGTTGAGATACCATTCGAGCAAGAACTGCTCGATGAATGCATGTACTCCTTGCAGGACGAACACGCGATGGCAACATTAGATATATCGGGATCGGAGTATACATCAACGACTCTGGCGCCACTAACACAATCGTTAGCGATCCAAACCTGTTGCATTACAGGACATCAATAAACATACTGATCACGGTCGCCAAGAGAGGAGCGAAGCTGCACGCGACAGGAAGGGGCATTAAGACAATGGGCGTCGTAAAGAGCAACGGCCACCACCATACCATGGAAGTTGAGGCGAAACTCGTCTCGGAAGCACCAACAAACCTACTAGCTGTTCGTCGATTGGATGAAATGGGAATTACGATAGTTTTTGCAAAGGGAACATGCACCATCTAAAGCCGTGATCGAGTTGAGCTCATTCGAGCTTGACTAGACATAACGCGGCGCCTGTACACATTCATCCCATCCCTCAATAATGAATCATCCAACTGGCCAACACCCGACTCAATTCAACCAAACTGTACAACATGTCACGCAACAACTATTCAGATGCAAACCATAAACCTGTGGCACCTCCGACTCGGCCATCAAGGCGCACTTTGATTAGGAAATACGCTCGCCCAGCACAGTATCCACGTCAAGATTGAGGATCTTCGCCCATGCGTCAACTGTGAAAAAGTCAAGATGCGCCGTCTGATTGGCGGCTGGGGATTAGCAACGAATTCAGATTGTGTCTGTATTGATAACATTGATGTCCCGTTAGGGAAGAACCTTGAATCATGCCTTACTCATGAGGTCACGCCCGATCCTACACCTTCCGTGCTAACACCGTCAATCGTTCAAAATGAGAAGGCGTCGGTCTAGAATTAGTGCACGGCGACATGTTCCATATGCATCCAGGCAGCGGCGGATACTCGTAAAAACCCTAATGTTCACAGAAGACTATTGGCGATTCTCCATCGGATACACGATGAAGACAAAGGACGAGGGCGTGGACAAAACTCGGGAATACTTTGGCGCCATTAATCAATCAGCGTCAGGACATACCGTACTACAATGGATCAGAATTCCTGTCCAGCTATTCCTACCATACGGAAAAGAACAGAATGGCCTGATCGAGCGTCACAACTGCATGGTCAATACATGTGATAAATGCATGCGAGAACAGTTCGGTTTTCCCCCAAGCGTTTGGCCCTTTGCCATCAAACTCGCACTGCGCACAAAGAATCTGGCAACCTCATTGGCATATCACAAACCGAAACTCCATACGAACTATGGCACGAGCGCCAGGCCGATCTGAAGCCCCTTGAAGCTTTCGGTTGCAAGGCATTTGTGCACATACCCAAGGAAAAGCGCAGCATGGACGGCGTCAAGGCGGAGCGCATGCTCCACTTAGGCGGATTGGTATTTCTCAATACTTACACATGGCAAATCGAGATATCTGGCAACGCAACGGTTCATGAATGATCATTCCCGGCACGCAATTAGCAATGCATCCAGGAAGGCGCTCCACACGGCGCCGAAAGCGACGACACAATCGTCAACACGGATCCAACACTAGTTGAAATTGATCCAGCCATCCAAGCAACCCCTGTAGACGACAGAACCACAGGGCACTCGCCGCTCTTCAGCACCCTGGCGCCCACCGGAAATTTCCCGTCAGAATTATATGCAATTTTTTTTGAGTGCACTCTATCACAACGATGCCACTGAGTCAGCGATACCAAGTCCGTTGTCAATGACCTCTGGTTGTAGGTTTTGGGGCTCTCGCAATAAGCCAAATTTTTCATGGCCACTCATGAGTGCATGATGAAAATGAAGAGACATTTCAAATTACAGTTTGGGTCCGTGTGGTTTCAAGTTTTAATACAAAACAAAACCTTTCTGAGACAATCAACAATCTCTCAAGTTTCAATCCGGTGTATCTCGTCGGCGCTTGCATTTACTTGCTGATGAAGGCGGCAACGCAATCCATTTCAATGAGTCGGCAGATATCGCTGCATTACTTCAGCACGTCGTCCTACTTCTCTGACTTCGCTTCAAGCTGATCGAGGCGTAGGACGACCAGCTGAAGTAATGCAGCGATATCTGCCGACCCATTCACCAGCGGTTAAGCAAGTCTATTAACTCATTCGGGACTGGCAAGCGCTTGATGGAATCTGAACTTAGAGCAACCAGCAGGAGTTTATGACTTAAGGACAAGGACAAGTACTTTCGTGAAATGACAAATATCGAATTCCTTATTGCAATGTGGTTGACCTTTTTCATCAGCTGCGTGAGCGATTGATTGATTACGTTCGTAAATAATGTTGCAAAACAATAGAGGAGTTTTTAAGACGGAATACACCTGGTATGGGCTAGTGCAGACTTCGGCACATCAACCTCCCCAATATGGACAAATTTTTCTCACTTCAGGTTCGAAAATAGTTTAGACTTGATATACTGCCTTACATCGTCTAATCTGTCACACTTATCCGTCGAGATTGACATTTATAGGACAATAAATGCAGTCAGAGAGTCAATGCTGGTACATATTCGGGAACCCTGATGATGCAAAGCACCAGATACGACCCAGCTGGATTGTGTTGCTGCAAATTGGCTTTGGGCCAGCACACAGTTGGCTATTTTCACGCAAAGCAACAGTCGCTGAAATGTACACTGGGACGCGTTGACGTACAGTACATAAAGACCCACTGGCCCGCAAACTCCGTAGGAAATTGCCCACAGGTGTTCGGTGTTCAAATCACATCGCTGGACTTTTTTGTTCCTTTGGACCGGTTTCAGGCCTTGCGGCGTCCACTATACATGTGCGATTCTTTATTGGATCGGGCATTGATATTGACATGCAGCCACGGCCGAAGGGGGCTTTTCTTCAACGATATTGTCGACTCAGTCTGTGACAATGACCATCACCAGGGTATGTTCCTCTGGCGTAATTTTCAGCAGTCTCATGCCGTTTCCATTGAATCTTCATTGCTGGACCTTTCTTATGAAGACGCAGTTTCCCAGTCAAAGGTCAAAGTAGTTGCCAACGAAGTGCAGCGCCAAGTTTATTTGGACACGCTGAACAGGAATTTTACATTGACCCTAGTGCAATTTGCTTTGTTGGAGGCGATTGGCTTTTATGGCTCTTCCGGTTGCCTACGTGGTGATATTGACAACCAGGTCGCATGCGATCCGATACCGAATAAGGAGTTTTTTCGGCATGTTAAAGTATTGATTGGGCGCAATCTTGTAGTACGTGTTAATGAATTCCGCAAAGTTGCACGGATTGGTCAGTCACTGTTCTCATAATACCTTTGTTTTCGCTTTATTTTGTGTTCACCAGTACTTCATCATTTACAACCAGTGTTTATGTGTTTCTATGCCAGATAAGTCTATGTTTTGGCGCCCCTCGCTTCTAATTTACTTCCAATTTGTCGAAAACCTGAAGCGATATGGGATTTCTATAGTTTCTCTTTCTACTGCATACATTTCTCTTAGCTGTTTCTCAGCAATGTTTTCGCGTTTTAGGGAAATTTGCTCCACCGGTCGCGATAACGCGTTGGTATCTTCGCCGCTATTCTCCGGTTCCTTTACCAGTTCGTATTCCCCAGAAGCGCTCAACAGATGCCGGGCCCTCAGTTGCCGTCCAACATCGTGCAGCAATAGACAGCGACATTGTCCCCGTTCTTCTCAATTATATGGTGATTCAAGGGTCCGATCCGGTCCCTGAGGAGACGATCAGAAAGTATGCCATGGAAGAGGGTCTGTTGGATCAGCATGACTGGATACCCATCCGACAACGCCTCTTTGCTACATCACGGATTGCCTGGACCTATATTTGCGATGTCGGCGGTGAATACCAGCATGCGTTGCGCCTGGTAAAACCGGGTGACCCAGATCATGACTCTCCCGTTGATGACGACGTCGAAGGTTTCGCCGTTGCACAACGAGCTGGTCTGGTTTCACGTGATTTATTTGCCCTGCCGGTAGCAGCTCAGGTTTATACAGCTGTTAATTCTGCAGGACGTGATGGCATTCTGACATCAACACTGTTTCGCCGGTTACGATTGATGCAACGTCGTGGACATAAAATTATCAAGGACCTATTGGCTCTGCCCGGCAACGATGCTCTTGTTCAGGTTGCCGATCGATACCGGACCAATCTCACCTATCGCCTTTATCGTAAGTGCTATGCTCCAAAGATCGACGGCAAGAAATCAAAAGTCTCGAAACGTGTCTTGAATGATTCCGAGGACAATTCAGATGACGAAGGTAATAAACGATCAGAAGACAATGTGTCAAGAAGGAGAGCACGATGGATTCGAGACGTTGTCCAAGTTCGTCAAGCTGTCAATCTTTGTGTGTTAACCCATGTTATTCGTCATCGTGAGACAGCAGCGAGAACCGTATGCGCTACCCGTTCCGTTATGCGAATCTGTACCGATCTGGAGCGGGATGGATTACTTGAGTTGCGCCATGTGTCGCTCTCTGACGACGATGAGATGCATTTCGTCATTGGGACACGCTCGGGACCGATCACCGTGGCCGTGTCCCCGTTGTTTTTGCAGGCGTGTGAGCCGGATCAGTTGACCAATGTCATCGAAGATGCTGCTAGATTTGAAAGGGGGCAGTATGGTCAGCACGAGAGTGATCCCAATGCTAACACCGCTGGTGCCAGCAGTGATTCATATCTAATTGCTTATCCGGTCCTCTGTGGTTTTGTACGTACATCGTCGCTTATTGTCAACTTTGTTTAATTGGTTTTGATTCGCAAATTCTACACAGGTTCGTGCAAGAATGGTTCGAGCCAAACTTTTCCACATGTATCTCACTCGAACATTTTTCCGTAAGCTTGCCATGATTCTGCATCGTTCGAAGTTTTTTTCACTGTTTTTTCAAACTCTGTTTCGGTTTACAATATCGGTTTGTTACAATTTTCTGTTTATATCGCATCTGACAATTTCAGATTCTTTACGAGGGGTCGAAGTTTGCTTTTGCGCTGTTTTTCTCATTTTGTTGGCCATTGCTGATTTCCGGTCGGTTTTCCAGGTTCCAATCCTCCCGGTCTTCATTTCTATCTCTACGACCTATTCCAATGGATGCCGCTATCTCTGTACTTGTCTTTCGCCGGCGCTACTGACGCTCTGCCCCATGACATCATTTACGACGAGACGCTAGCGTCGTGCCCGCTCTGTAATTTACCCCCAGACGTAACCAACATTACCATGACTTCAATCGTGGAGGGCACTCAATTCCCCTCGTTACGTGTCCAAGACATTTTAGAGATTCTGAGCCGAATGGGGTTAATAGGGTTGATTATGCCATCTGCACATCCTGCTACATGGCAAATTTCCTATAAGGTTGACGGAGGCGTTCCATTTCCTGAACACTCCTTCGAATCGGTTGAGTCCGTTGAGCAGTTTTGGATCAATCTACGATCCCATTGTCGTTCAGTTTTTCTAAGTCAAAATTCGCAGCCAAGTACCCCTTCATTATCGTCGATAAGTCAGTCGATATTTCATCGAAGAGTTTTCTGTTATCTAATGATTTTTTCGGTGATCCTATTATCTCCAGTTTGATTTCTAGTGTCTTGGTCTTGAATGGAAGTTCAACACGTTCTCTGGTTTGGCTTCTCTCATTTGCTCCCTCTTTCTTATCCGCTATTTTATTTGACTTTCCATTCGATATCCAGCGGTTCGCCGCGTCTATCGCAGTAGCCATCGGGTTTTCCGTATTCTTACCAGCATTTTGTTTAGTCGATGCGCGGTCGACAGAAGATGTTCCAGATTGTGCCTTGCTACAACGCTTACCGTTGAGTCGGTTTCAAGAGCTATACACTGATTGCAACTGGTGGCACGGTCATGAGTTGTCAGCGAATAAAATCAGTCAGATCGAGGAGCTGGATGCTGCCGCTCCCATTTTAACTGAATTCCAACTGCATCGGGCTTGCGAACGTCTATTCGCTACAACAGGAAAAGTAGCATGGCTTTTGGCACAGATGCATTTGCCCTTCGTACGTGCCCTATCGCAAACTATCGATTTCACTGATCATTGGCGTCCCGACCCGCTTGAGCGTCGCCGATCACTTGATCCAGCTAAGCACATATTTTCCACCCCCAGATCACGAAGAAAATCGCTTCAGGAAGCTGATGGTTTTGACGATTCACAACCAGGTCGTGTTCGGCAGCGTGGGGATTTGCGCTCCCGCCTCGTTCTCCGCGGATTATCGCCAGAGAGTATGTTCATTGAATATTTGTGTATTTCATTTCACCCAAGTTGAATCAAATTCAGATTCAGTCCATATTGCGTCGCCTTGTGTCATATTACATTGAATTTCTCCATTTTTTCGTGTCAATTTTGAAGGTGCTTGTTTGCATTATGGTTCATGTATTTTCTTGAAAAACTTTTCTGTTCGGTCATAACGGTTGGTTTCTCCTTTGACTATGTCTGGTATTGCAAGCTCTGATGTGGGTTTACTTGTTGTCAGAAGCACCAGAGTCCGCCGTCAAAGAGCCTGCTGTCAAAGGCGTAAAGCGTAAACGCAAATCGCTTGCCGCTGATGAACAGGTGAAAACCACCGTGCCGGAAGCACTTCCGTCGTCCTGGACCGAACAACTGTCGGCACAGGTGCAGCGCATTCTGGGCTGTACAAATCGAGGATCCGTTTCACATGAGGATGTGGTCGCCATGTCACAGGAGCCCCGCCTGAACTGTCTCTTGTCCAGCATGAAACTGATTCTATTGCAGTCCGATCAAGATTATTTACCTAGCCAAGGTCACGCCTTACTTCATGATTTTGCCAACTGTGAGGTTGAGTGGGCGTTGAATATTCTCCAGCAGTCTCGACTTGTCGTAACTCGTAAACTTCATCGTGGTGACAATACGACCCGCGGATACTTTTCACTTTCATCGAAATCATGCGATCATTTGCAATACCCACTTTACCCTTTTGCCCTTCGACAATATCTGCACAGTACTATTAATGTGGAAGCCAATACTATAACGTGCCAGGCTGGGACTGTTGCCAAAGCAGTGTCGTTATTAGCAGGCAATGACGCCATGGTCATCCGATGCGATGGGAACGAGTGCTGTGTTGATCAGGTGAATATTGCTATAGATGCCGTTGTTGATACCCTTCCCGAATTTGATTGCACCTGTTACGATTCGGTTGTTGAACCTGAAGTTGATGAAGATCTTCTACGTCTTCTTGCAGAAGCCGGTCCCAACGGTGCCGAATTTTCCGAGGAACAGGACGCCGCTCTTCAGGATCTCTGTAATCTAGAGCTGGTGTACCCTATTGACTGCTTCTCAGTTCGACGATATGTCCATCGTGATCACGCCGATAACTGGCTTGTAGAAGGGTTTTCAAGGAGATCATGGCGTCTGGTTGATGGCTCGCTAAATATGCAACTGGTGGATCAACTTAGATGGATGATTGTTAGTGCTCTTTGTGATAAACCGGGAACTGATTCCGACACGCTAGGTAAACTGCAATACATTGTTATTAAAAGTGTTCTTGATGTTTGTTATTATGATGCAATCAATGCCTATCAAGGGAGTAATTGTGCAACTGTTGAAGCAATCCGATTAATGGGTTTCAACGATTTGTTTCTGACGATTGTTTTTTCAGCCGGGATGTGCTCCTTTTTGACGCCTATTGAGTTCGGCGTTCTAATAAACACGCTGGTGTTGGATGGCGCAATATGGCAACGACCTGTATCTACATTGGCCCTCACACCGCTTTTCGGTGTCAATCCTCACCATAATTTATCGACAATAAGTTATCTTTATTTTGCCAGTCCCGATTGTTTGTTGAAATCATAATTAATACACTGTTATCGAAGTATGCAATGTACTGCCTGAACTAATTTCAGTTGTATCGCTGTGGCTTATCGATTTAAGAGCCCATCATTGCAAGCATTCAGAAAAAGGTAGTGACGTTGGTTTCATGGGGAAAACAAATAACCCCTTGTGTAGAAACGCACCATGTTGGACTGAAAAGGATATTTATAATAAATTAAACCACGAACGGTGTAGATTGAAAATGGTGTCGGTGTCGCGGATGTCAACCCAGAGATGTAGGCGGCATCAACGACTTGAGATGATCGATTCTAGCGACAATCTCGGCGCATTCCAGCTCAGATTGAGCACGATAATGAACTGAAACGATCTCGTTCGCCTCTAGATTTCGAAACAGGATGCGGAATCCACGGGCCTTTTCCTTCACAAGATTTACAGCAACGACGTCGCGAATGTGGCGACATCGCCGTTTAACCGAACCTGAGACGGACGTATTGTAGACGAAATTTCTGTCGATACCCAGCAATCGAATCTGTTTTCTGCCCCAGCGATTTGTCTTCTGCACGGTCCATTCTGAGTATGTCGACGCACTCTCATCCGTGAACAGAAAAATATCTGGGTTTGGTGACTCGCCGCACGACATCGGAAGGATTATAAAATCTTGAGAAGGTCTACGACGAAGTTCAAGCACTTCCTCGGACAGCTCCCCAATGGGCATATCAAAATCAAGCGGGTCGCGCCGCCCTTGATAAAAGAAAGTGAAATCCACAGGCGGGAGTTCGCGAACGCGTTTCTTTGATAGCAGGTCTAGAACGTCGCGCAAAGTCTGTGATTCTAGCAAAGGTACGACGTGACATTCGTTTTGCGGTAATGATACCCGGATAAGGCGGCAAGTCGGTGAATCCCACGAATCGGCGCTCATTGAAGAAGATCTTCGGCGATGGCAAAGTGCCACACGCGATACGCCAAAACTTCTCAAGTCGATAGTAGCGTCGAGTGGAGGCAGGTCGAAATCTGGCACGTTCGAGTCATCTTCGTCAAGAAGACGTAGTTCAAATTCCGAAACGCGACCTCGAAGCTGGAACTTTTCTTTGAGGTGGGCGATAATGGCATCAACCGAAGATAATGTAAACGAGAGTGGAACCCGAACAGTATCAGTCATGTCGTGAATAAAAACATCAATCTGGTCGGAGGAGGAAGAAGTAGCAGTAGTGGCGCCGTGGGCCTGTAAATCTAGGAGGGAACGGGTCAACGATGACGCAACTGTAGAGGACGCGGATTGGACACTGCATTTGACGAACGAGGTTTCCTTCGTGGTTTCTGGAATCTGCGAATCGCTGGAGACATTCAAATATCGATATCAGTACCAGATCATGAAAGACCTAAAAAAAAAGAACAACAAGGACAGGTTGTGTAGGAAATGACACCTATCAGAAAAAAAGTTACAATACCAAGCTGCACAATGACAATGGCAGTCCGGTGCTTGAACTGTTAACCTGAATCTATCAATATTCGTGCACAACAAATTATGAGAAATTGCAAACGTGATCCTGATTGCAAATGAAAACAGCAAACATGTTTGATTACTAACTCTGACAAGTCTAATGGTGCAGCTGCTGATCCAGGCCAACTCCTGAATGTACTAGAACTGGTTGACGCTGCAGCTGCATTTCTATCAATTTCCTCAGATGACGGCCCAATCACAGGCGAATCTGGCAGCGGAGAATGGGTTTCGACAAGTGATGAACTTTTTTTGGATTCCAAGAGTTTCGTTGGAATCCGGATCATGGACAGATCGAGCAAGGTGTTGAATGGCAAATGGCCACCAGCTCTTTGTCGAGATGGCGATAAGGAAAACCAGATTACGAATAAAACTGCGCACACAAATAGGTTTAGGGTCTCCCGCTGACCCCATACACCAAAGAATCGGTCACATGTCACTCACGACTATTAACAACATCGGTTTTACGTCTGTCAGATACTGGAGTAACGTGGATGTGACCGTGGGTAATTGGGCGGGTATGTCGTGGAAATTTGGGCGAGGGTGAATGAAACCGAATCCGGCAGTCTGCTCATTGGCAAATTGGTTGACAGGATGAGCGGCGATAGCTTCTGGTCTGAAGTGTTGGTCAAATCAACGGTCTGAATAGTGGCACTGGATCGGCCGAAGGCGATGCGCTCGCGAGGAGAACAGTATTTATCCCCAAGTTTATTGTAAAACAATTCTGACACCTTTTATTCGCATTCTGTCTTCTCTCCATATTTGCTGAACAAACTTGTCACCATTTTGAATTTTTTAAGTGGGAAGAAGAGGAACACAAAGTGTTTTACAGAACAGTGCGGCCGGAAGTAGAAGAAAACGGGCCTTACGACAAGGACTGGAGAAACCAATAATACATATTCGGCTGGCAATCGTTTTTTTTGTAGCTCTTTACAGACGTTTGATAAATATTCAACATATAGGTACGTGGGTGTGCCCTATAAGTCTGCCGACGTGCTCTCATCATTTACTAATTGAAGCCAATTTCACAATGTTTCTGAGTTGTACTGTAAACACGAGCACACTTCTCTATGTCTTTGACAAAGCAATTGAATATGGTGGATTTTTCCGAAACTCAATCTGGACCTCACGGGTGTGCTATTCTACAAAAGTCTGAAGTTGACATCAGCTTTGTGAGATTGTCGTGCTAGTCCTTCAACCCTACTATGTTGATTGTCACCGGTTGTTGATTAGATCGCACTTAACCTTCTGACAGAGCATCTACATTCTTTATGACGAAGACAACCCAATTGTCTTTAAAGAGTTGTTCGTCTCATTTCTGAAATTAGGGCTAGGAAGTATTAAATGTGTACCAAGAATTGTTTACCACCTGATGCGAAATGTTTTATCCAGAATGAATGTCCCATTCTGATGGTAGTATGTCAGCCTTCATATCGAACGTATTTCCATTTTCCATTTGCCAGATGAGGGAGATAGGGAAGACAGGATCAATGGTATTTTTATAGAAACAGCAATTATCAATTCGCCATGTATGACTCGTCGTGTTGTTGGTTCAAGTAGAATCAGAGGAATCAGATCCTCTCCTGAAAACGAGGAGGTCCGGTTCGTTTGAATCCAGATTTCTACGAATATCGGTGATTTGCTAGACAATGTAAGCCCCATTCGTGAGGGAGATATTCTCAAACGCATAGGTGGCATTGCCTGTCTGGAATCGTCCTAATACTTCAAATGTTGAGCACGTACATTGGCAGAATCATTTGTTGACCAGATCATGAACAAACATAAATGTGTTTGTTGACAACGCCAACGATCTGAGATGGCGTTAGGAACTCTTTGTTAACAAATCTTCTAGTCGGCCACTTAAAAGTCATGGAGTTCCATCCGCCTTGGCATCTCTGAGGTCATTCGTGACTACACGTTCTTGAAATTGCGTCTCCTCAAACGTAACGGCTTGTTTTTGTGTTCTGTTTCGTCAAGAAAAGGTATCTTGAGAACAGCTAGATGTCATGATCCGAAAGTCTAGGGACCCGAGAATGATGATGGCCTTCAGCCATCATTTGTTGTACCAGTTGGGTCAGTTGATTACTGTGTATCTCCTCGGGGGCTGCTCCTAACAGTACGATGGCTTCTGGGAAAGAGATCCGGCCCGGTGACGGATGACGATTGAATTGAGACAAAAATAAAGACCATCGAGCTTGACGATGCTTCAACAGTTTTGCTAATCATAAACCACTCCAGATTTTTGTGGTCGCTCAAAACAAAATTCGGGGACGTATGGTCATCCAAGAATAGCGCCACGTGTGAAAGGATGTCACAGTAACCAACAGCTTTTTGTCATTTCATGATTCAGTTCGGCAGGAGTGAATTTCCGAGAATAAAACGCAACAGGACGTAACCCATCGGGGTGGGTTTGAGATAGGTTATCTCAGCCGCAGTTCCAACACCAGAGTGCCCACGGAATATTGGTGTAGTACGCCATCCATGTCACGAACCGGCTGGCCAAAAAGGATAACGATAATCGATACTCCTACGAATTCTGGGCCGGCGCTGATCTCCGACATTTACACGTTTGGGCACTGTTCCCCAAACAGAAACGCCAGAAGCGACGAGATCAAGCGTACATCTTTTTCGGCTACCCAGCGGGTCAAAAGGGTTTAACCTGCTGGATTGAATGAAGGAAAGAATGTTCGTCTCTCGGGCCGTTGCGTTTGACGACGCAATTCCAACAAAATAATGTAGAGATGAATGACCTCAGAGATATGGCTATGCGGATAAACCCATCACTCAACGACCACAAATTTGAGTCCGGTCCGCAAAGTTCGAAACGACGGCGATCAAGTCGAACCCGAAATTAATATAATAGTATAATTGAACAGCAGGTCGCTAATGACAATGATGGAGGAGTGAGAACCAACGAGGAGAGCAAGGAAACTGATTTGGCCGATGAACTCCGACCAGGACGTGGAGCGCCTAATGAACAATGTGAGCAAATCACTTCTTACTCCATCTCAACATGTCGAAATTTTCCGTCTCGTTCTTCGGACACCTTCTATGTCTATAGCCACCCCAGAAGCCAAGAAGGTAATTCTCGTCAACAGATCCACTTGTCTCCTAACTCTTAAGCATTTGTCGGTGCTCGTCCTCCCGGTCAGCTAAATTTTGTCAACATCAATGCTCAACACGGATTTGGTCGGAATTTCTACCTTGTTACTCGACGTTAACTTTAAGGAGAATGTGGACGGAGTTAGGTTCAATGAATCAAGAGTTGAACGCTTGATTAAACCACAATGTTGAAGAGATTGGAAAATGTCAAAGCGATTTTGGCCGAACTGATGACTTCGGTCAATTTTCATGACGGGATAACAGCAAATTATTCAGGAATTGTGCTGGCACGATCATGGGCAAAGAACGAACCATTCGAATTTGATTTGAAGTTTGAGAAAATGTTGGCAAAGTTGACGGTTTTATTGGCGTATTTGTTGACAGTTATAAGTGCATAATATGAGAAATCGGCTGTGGGTGCTCTTATTGATGATGGCAGACACACAGGCCTACAGGCACCGCCGGCCAGCAAGGCAATCAAATAAATCGAAAGAGTTATCAAATATCAAATCCAATTCGCTGCCCATCACATCATGACCAGTATTGAGAAATCGCTACCGATTTCAGTGCACGGCGCCAAGAAGAAATCAACAAAGAGCACAAGACAGCCACAAGAGTTAAAGACGAAAAATGGTTTCTTAAAAGGAATGGTTCGACCAAGGTTTTCAGCAAGTGCGGAAAAATTGGCAAAATTCGAGGAAAAGATAACAATGATGAAAGGGAAGTGGAAGAGAAGACCCAACAGTGGTTAATACCTCTCATACTGTTTGAAGTTGGGTTGCTTGTGTACTTGTTTTGTGGACCAAATAAACACTTCATGGCGAGATTGCCCTGGTTACCTATAGGTGGAAAATACGCAGATTTGGTTTTCCCGTGCTCAATTTCCGGATTTAAAATCCGAATCTTTGAAGATTCGCACAATTGTATTGCGGTGACGTGTTGCCGTGACGATGGCGACCAACCGATCCCGTCTTGCTGATGCAAAACGCCATCTGTTTTCTTGAAATACCAGAAACTTCGCCATGGTTGAAGGAAAGGCTGCCCAGAATAAAGCCATGGTTTCAGGCCAAAAATTATCCAAGACAGCCAGGCTTTCCGGCAATGGCTGCTTTTGTCGTTGACTTCAGCAAAAGCCGGCCCTGGACTGCTGCCGTTGCGAAAAGTCGGTATGCAAGCTACCGAAAGAGGGACAAAAATTCCAAGAATATGTCACAACCTGGCGAGCAATATCAAAAAATCGAAATCAGCCTGGCGCTTCAACGCGTGTCGGGGAATTGGCTGTATAGTTTCATCCAAATCGGAATGTTGTTCTTGCGCTGTTTTTAATGAAGAATCGCTAGAAGAAGCATCAGTTGCACCATCTTCAGATGAAAAATTAGGCGTTTCGTTCCAAAAGTCGCTCTAACTCCAACAACTTCAACAATTGTGGACGGTGTTATATTTTGGCGGTGGCCTAACGCCTGATCCATTTTATCGAAATAAGGGCAAAGTGACTCGAGCTTTTGCTCGATGGTGGTTATATTTTTTTGCGGTCCACGTCGGTGATGCCGTGTCCGGTTGATCCAGGTTGTGACATCTTCTTGGAATTTTTGTACCTCTTTCTGTAGCTTGCATACCGACTTTTCGCAAAGCAACAGTCCAAAGCCGGCTTTTGCTGAAGTCAACGACAAAAGTAGCTATTGCCTGAAAGCCTGCTGTCTTGAATAATTTTGCATCACCATGAAGGGATGGATGGTCGGCAACGTCACGACAAAACAATTGTGCGAACCTTCAAAATTTGAATTTAGTTCGGGGAATTGCGCTCGGGAAAACCGAATCTCAACTGCGTATTTTCCACAGCAATCATGAACCCCATCTGGCTGGCGTCTTATGATGATTTTGATCGGTTAAACTCGATAACAATAACACAGGATGGGGAACAACTCAAAACGAATCAGGAGTCGAAAATTCCATAGAAAGTACCCTTAAAGAAAAAAACGCGCATGTAAATTGTGACAACAACCGCCGTCAGCGGACCCAGTGCTCACGTGAGCGATCAGGGGCAACCTCATATTGACCAAGAGAAAACATCACGCCACATCGCTCTTTCGATTAAAGGAGAAACGGAGCAATGGCCAGTTGAATTTTCAGGATCATGCATAATTCAGGCGGACAGAACTTAGAAGTTTGAGTTTTTCATTTAACAAAGGCGAACGTTCCCAACAGTTTCAGATTCGGACCACGTGCAATTCCTGATTTGACAATTTAACCGAACATTAATAACATCATAAAAAGAGTTAATAGTCATAATCATGATATAACATTTTTTCATTCAACTCATAATTCAAATACAAGCGACATCGAGGACAATGGAAATCAAATGAATCATTTTAAGACGAATCTTTTGCCACGAAGAGCGCTTCAATGTGAAAGTAATAGTATTTGAGACGAAACAGACCAGCGAAATCGCAACACATTTTGATGCACTCTCCAAGGATTCGAAATTAAAACGAGCTCGGCACTCGGCACAACTCTTCAATTGTCGATTTGCTGCAGTTCGTTGAGACAAGCGAGATTGATGGAGACATTGTTGCCATTCAAGCGAGATTTGTAAATCAGAAAACTCTTGTAGCCAAGGCAACATCAGCGGACAGAGATGATAACAGGATCGAAGATGGGTTCAAGAGAGGATGAGACAGACAGGTCCATGAACAGATTGATGGCAGCCGGTCGATGCGAGCCGAATATACGGGACAAAAATGGACCAATCGATCAAATCAATGCAAATCCAAAGATCAATGAGAGATACATGTGGAATATGGCCATTTTCAATAGTGCATTCTGACCGGAACAAAAGTTTTACATAGCTTGAGACATGAGCTTTCAATGGAGAATTCGATAAATGAGGGTCATCATCACTAACAAAACAGCAGGGATACCAAACCGGGTGACCCAATCGATTAAGAAATCTGCAGCAAAAGAAGCTCTAGCATTGACCCAAAGAAACAAGTCAACAAAATAGCTTATATCATCACGAACAAAAAAACGGAAATCAAATTGCTTCTCACGTGATGGACCAATCTCTAAGAAATGCAAATGAAGGGCCCAGTTCAGATCAGAAGTGTGATTATGGAGACCGCTTTGTCTCGGGGCAACATCCTATGCCATATTTACAGTACAAAGCAAGCAAAGTTTGCAAAAGCGTAGAAACATCCGTGGCCAGTCCACTCCAGAAAAGCTTTTTTTGAACGAGGAGCTTTAACATGGTGAAATCCAGAAAGACCACATTACGAAGATAACAAAATACGGAACAACGTCAGGAAGAAGACATATACAGCGAGATTAAAATAAGCAGACTTCGTTCTAATCAATGAATTTGGAGCGTTAATTGTTAACCGAGACCCAGTTGGAATGAATAGAAAAAAACATCAGAAAACTGAATACTGCAGGGGTGGAATGATGCCAACTGTAACGCGACGCACAAATATGAAAACAGGAAAATCCACAGACGGAAAACGATTGCGTTCAAGCGTTTCGTCACCAAATAGCTTTCATACTTAGATTTACAAAAAAACAATGAACTTTTTCCAGAAAATATCGGTTCAATAGGCGAAAAATGTTCATGATGATAGAGAAAATTACGTCTCGGTAGTCGGTGGAAGTACGAAAACGAATATTTATCAATGCACAGGAGATAAACAAAACAACGAACAGCGTATTGAACTGGATGAGCGTCCTTCTCAGATACGGGGCAATTCGCAGAAGGGCCTTTCAATAAACAGAAAGTAAGCAGTTGATACGGCTGCTCTCTACTCGGAACATTTCAATTCTTGAACAGGTTTTGGGTAATCACAATCATCCAAAAGTCCATACTAGTATCAGTAAACAAACAAGGAACCAGACCTGTTAGGATCGGCTGGTCTTTCATGGGACAATGACAGTTTGGAACGGGCAGCCCATCTCCATAAGAATGCAATCGGCGGCTTTTCGAAGGGGAGCATGAGAAAAAGCTTGAGTTGCGGAGCAATCTGTATTGCAAAACAAGGAGTGGAAGATGATACCCATGCAGCCGCACAAAAGACCTATTGTACGTCAGTGTTTTGACAAGGGTCAGGTGATTTGGCTTTGAAAAGATGCAGTTTCCACACGAGAGCGTCAGATTGACCTGATGACATTATACAACCAGACAAATCTCCAAAATAATACAGACCGCGTTAAAATGCAAACACGCCATTACAGTTGAATTGGTAGCTTCGAATAGGAGTAAAGACAACAAAGGCAGTAGCAAAACATTGTAAATCAAGATCACAACCAACAGGGTGTAAGCGATCAAGGATAAAAAATGACAAGATCATTATAAATGACAAATATCATTTTATCATGGTCGAGTTTGCAGGAAGCATGCCGATTATCACATGGCCAAGGTTTTTGGGTTGACAACGAACGCAGATAGAGCCAAGAGGGATTACGGTTGATGTAGATGTATCCAAAATTTTTGGGTTCGGAAACCATTCGCGCATATTGAACCCCGGCAACCAGACACATGTTTCGAGAATGGCACCAGGTAATTGCTTTAGAATCAACGAAGTGACCTTAATCCTGACATCAAGAATAGAAACATGTCGAAAACTAAAGAAAATGAACAGATTACGATAGATTTGAAAATTCAAGAATAGAAAAAGTTATTGTTGAAAATTGAGGGTTAGGGTTTTTTTGGGGTTGTTGAGAACTAAATGAAGAATTGAAGACTTTGCTGTACGTTGTTGTTGAAAATTAAAGTGTTGCTGAGGATAGGTTGCTGAGAACTGAGATGGGTTTTGCGAGAAAAAAGTGTTGCTGAAGCAATTACCATCCTGTCGAAAGCATATAACTACTACGTTTAGGAATAGAATATTGTATTGAGCACAGGAAAAAAGCCTCATAACTTGAAAGGGCTTTTCCTGCGCCACACCGGGACGGACTTCGAGAACAAACGCCGAGGTTTGGCAAAACTGGGCTGTAGATGGAATGAGCGAAATAGAGAGGTTGTTTTCCAAAGGTGGCTGCCGACATGGACCGAATCCCATAATCAGAGCGTATAGGCGCCCCGCTGCAGGGCGTAGACTGGATCATGATGAACCAGCAAGACCTATAAATGAACTCTCGTCAGACCAAGATCACGTCCTCATCTGCGCCATTGCTCTGTCCAATATTTCCATTTTCCAACGCTATCTATACGCGATCGATCGATTACGGCAGATCCGCCAAGAAATTGCACGACAACGCCTGTCTAAGTCCCCATTGATTGCCCCATTGATTCTTGCCCAGATTCAATTCCACGCCATATCACGCGATTTACTGTCATCTTGTGCTGATTTCGATGGTGTTATGAACGATGATCTTCTTGCTGACTGCATTAGCTATATTCCGTACTGTAATGATTCAGGTATTCTACCACATTCAGTTTCAATCGGCAATATCACTCATCACACGTCAAAGCTTCCACCGTCTGCAGGTCAAATGGTAGTGTTGCAATCGTGTCCTCCAGAGATGTTAGTTGCGAATCTGATGCAACTCCTTCCTCCAACCATTACGTCTTCGACTGGTCTAGCACCGCCAATTCAAGGACAGCGTACGCCAGGGCACTGGATGAGTGCCAGCGTTTGTTCGATCTGTCCCAGAATCGTCCGCAGTTGGCGCTCGCTCCATCCACGCGTCCATTGGCGATCGCACTTGTAACTTGTAACTACAATTGCGCATTTCACCTGATCCGCGCTCTACCTTACGCTTATGCATGTATCGTGATACCTTTGCTGACGCGCTTTCGCGTTATCGCCATAGAACGCATGCAACTAGCGTATAGGCCGTCATTGTCGTGTTCTATAATCGCAACTATGTGCTGTTGTGCCCTCAATCAGGTGTCGGCGCTGCCTGGTGTCGTTTTCGATGATTATAATAATGTCCATTTCGGTGTTGAATGCAAGCGATGTCGCGATCCGATCCTATCCAATATGATCCCAGACGCTGACTATTCATCTGTCATCGATTTATTTACTCTTTGCAAATAAATTGAAAAAGCTGTCAGCAGGCGTAACCTATCAAGGCATCATCCAGGTGATTGTCACGTTACATACTTATCTATCCTACTACAGTACACACTGTGTCGTGGAAACCGAATCGGTTAACGCCGTTTTTGAATCGATTTGGTTCCCGTCTTCGTCCCGATTCCTCTAGCTTCCATCTTCGTCTCTCTCCCTCGTTATAGTGTCCTCCTTCTCTAGCCTCTTCCTCGTCTACATCTCTCAACTTCATTATTTCCGGTTCATAACAGTTTAACCGAACTCATGGTATCTGTAACATACATCGGTATACACTGGTCAGGTGGATTACTATAGATGCTATTTACACACAATA
>OUQQ01000071.1:0-48580 GCA_900404475.1 Spongospora subterranea | reverse complement strand
CCGAGAACGAGTTCAAACCGTGATGCATCCCGTATCAGTATTGATGGTCAACAGTCAAATGAAAGTGTAGAGGGCAGAACTTTCGATTTCCGCATCGAAAATACGATTAATTCAAAAAACCAGCGAAATGACGTTCGCGAGAATTTCGTACTAGTAAGCGATTGCCGAAAATCGTGATTACCAATATATGGCGTATTAGGATGGATTTCCGGAGCTGACTCACAAGATGGTTGAGTCTCCTAATTATAAGTACATGGTGGGATTGAAAATACTCTGTCCGCTCTTGAATTGGGACCTGGATGAGGTCAATGACTATGATAGCCTCTGTGTGTTTCTGGTCAGAACTCTCGCTCCCCGCTTTGTCTGGGATTTGGTCCTCACAAAAGGTATCGTCTGTTTAGGGAACGGAGACGAATCCAGAACAGGTCGAGTTTCACGACAGTTTGGCCATAGCGGAATACATGATGGAATTACTCGGAAAGTCGGGGCGGGATACCGTTGCGGTGGTACAAAACAATCTCGATGTTCCTGACAATACTCTAATTGCCAAGGCAACCAGCACCCTTCAAAAACTGATCCTAATTTCGAATTTTGTTTTAAAACTGGTCTCTCGCAGAAGATCCCTCCGCAATATCACTCCCCAGGTGATTAATTGTCTCAAGCGCACCTGTATCCCCGTCCTTCTATGTCTTGTGAAATGTTGTGGCAAAGACATGGACCTGTTCCAGACACGTTGGGGAACACGATTCAATCACCGTAATTTTGGATTGACACGTTGCCCCGGTCGTAGATCAGATCATAACACCTGCGGTTACCAGAGGACGAAAATTATCAGAAACCCTGACTACAGGTGTTCATTCCCCTGTTGTTAGAAATACTGACTAATATTTGTGCTTGCAGAGACAAAGGCTCCGGTTTATTGGATCTCAATGCACTTGTTCTGGCTGTTTCAATGTCAAAAACAGCAGAAGAAAAACTCAAACTGTGCTGTGAATTTAACGAGAAATACGAGTCAAGTGGCCCCGCAACTCAAAAGCTTCTTCGATCATATTATAACCAGAGTCCAAGACCCATCTGGGGGTGCTTTGTTCATCACTGTGGCCAAAATATAAATGAATGGATTGGAAAATGGGGCCCTCGATTCACACATGGAAGATTCCGCATGCTGAAATGTCAGGGATTGAAGTCCCTTCGATGCGGATCGATCGACCCACCATTTGATATTCCCGCAAGACTTCATCTTCGCTCTAAATCAACCCGATACCTCCTCCCAGCGATTTCCGAGATTCTCGAACAGTATGATCTGTTCGTGATTGCGAAGACAACATCACAGAGAGCGCCTCATCCGGGTTTAACCTCTTTGATCAAAACATGCCGTCCTGTCATCAATTGTTTACATCGTCATTGCTCTGGAAGTGTTGAGGAATTTGTTCGGAGATGGGGAGAATCAGTTTCCTACTCCAGGTTCAGTCGCGATTACTGTCCTGGAACAGGCAGAATGGGATATGATATCTGTCAATATGATTCTCGATCATCCCAAGGTTCGATAATGATTGACCCTCCAATGACTCAAAATATAATGTAGATGAAGTCAATAAACCTGATCAGTTTAAGAGTAGTTTCACAAGGGGTCATTTCAACTTTTCTCAGTATAATAATTCCGTTGGGGTCTTTGACACAAACCCTATTACTGCAAATAGGAAAACGCATCACGACAAATCGGCTTGTCGACATGGCATAGAACCTCTTTGTCGGAATATCACAATGGGTTATAACATACGGATTGTGATATGTTATATATCCAGACAAGAATCACAATAGAAGCGATATTGGGCGAGGGAGTCTGTTGCCATATTACAGATGGAGGCCAACGGTCAAGGTATGATTCCAATAACACGACACCGCCGGCCACAACACTATTTCATGAATCTGACCCGTTATCACCATTGGATACGATTGGTCACCCCCGCTACGCCGGCTTCAAATGTCAACCTTTCCTCAGGTATTATCTGACCCTATATCGATGAAATACGCTCCAAATTCCACGAACTTGTATCGCCTGGCCTCATTCTTTAGTTCTGATAATTTTGCACAACGAAAAACAGATTAGCGACTGTGCTCCAATGGCCACAATCCAGATTGGTGATTGAATTCTATATTTCCTTCATATACGTGTTTTCAGACGAAGAATTAGGTCCTACCAGTGAAAATTGAAACCATTCACGAATTGAACGTCATATAAAAAAAAATGTGTTGCTGTGGTTTGATATACAAAGGATCGCGGGTTGTTATGGGTCGGTGTGCTATCGCCAGGTCGACAGTGACAAGGGAGGAATAGCGATGAAGGGAGAGAGGAAACAAGTACAGTACATAGAGCTTGTTAGAGCGGAAATGAGTTCCAACGGGACAGGGGAGTCGATTAGTACCACCTTCCCCTCTTTAAATCAGGTCCTGGAGAAGGTCGGCAGAAAGTGGCTCCATGGCACGTGCTTGGAGAAAGTATTTCACAAGTTGAGGAAAATCCGAAAAAATCGAAATAAAAGGCTCCCAGGTGAAATCTGTTGGCTCAAAACCCTGCCAACCGATCAGCAGTTCGGTTTGGTATGGTATGGTATGGTGGTTGTCGGGTTCTGATGATTCGGGTAATCCTGTGTACTACCAGGTTTTCCCTAGTTCCGCCTGGCCGCTACAAGTAGATTGGGTATCCGATCAAGGAACCTATTAGACCAGCATCAGCAGTTCGATGTCACCAGGACCAGCGTTGCGCCTCAAATTGCAAATGGAGGAGACGTCATATGTAGCACCCTGCGATGCGATATTGTGAAGAAGGGGCGTTGTGACGTTGAGGGTCTTGTCATGATAGTACATCAGACGTTGGTCCTCCATTGCCGAGATGTCCCAAGTGATCAAATTTTGTTTCCCTGAACACGTGCGGGTTGACCACGTCAACAATCTGTGCTGGATCGAACCAGTTAACACAGGATTGTCTACTCTGACGCGGTGAAGAGTAGAGCACATAATCGCCTGTTGTAAAATTAATGTCGACGGTCGATCTGCGCTTTTTCGACGAGAACGGTGCTTCTGGGCGCGTTGTCTGATTTACCGATCAGCCACTTCCTTGTTCATGGAATCCAGAGAATCAGAAAGATCGACTGTGATCTCATTGGGAATGTGAACATGGGGACTGGAGAGAAACCGATCTTGGGACGAACACGAATGTTGAGGACCATATTGACGAGAGGAGGAATACAAGGCCAATTGCCATCGAAAGGGAGGCTGAACTCCGACAATAATATCTTTAGAGCGGATAGAATATGTCGGTTGACGATCTTGACTGTCCCGTTGGCCCATGGAGTGTAGGCGGTAGTAAAGTGTCGAGCGATATGTAGACGAGAACACAATTGAACAACCACACTGTTCTTGAAGTTTGATCCCTGATCTGAAACGTGCCAATAAACTATTCCAAACCGTTTAAACCAGTCGATGAGGGCGAATACCACTGTTATATGATCGGCGTGTTGACAGGCGATCAATTCAACAAAACCGCTGAAATCATCCTTCAAATATGAAAATTGGTTCGCTTGGTTGACACTCGGGTTAAAGATGTATAAAAAATCAGTGTAAAACAGTATTAGATGTAGATGTATGAATAGATGAACTATACGGTCGAGGAACAACTGCACCACGAACCCGTAAACTGTGGAGGTAATTAGAAACAAACTCTTGAATCATATTCGGCCACTAAAACCGGGACTGTATCGTCTTGATTGTGTTCTCAGAAGAAAGATGGGCCGAGGGTCCCATATAGTCGATGACCATCAGACGAATTAGGAGAGACGTTGATGCGATACAGAGTTGGTTTGAGGACGTTCTCCAGGCTATGCTTCCAGGAGAGTGATGAACTAGGTGAGTCTGATTAATTAATCCATCAAGACAGGGTTCAACATGCTCATTACTGATGTAGTTGGACTGGACTTCCGATGGATTGTATTGTTGGCCAGATGAAATCGTCAGCAATTCGATTTGACTGGAAAGGGACAGCGAGTCGTTTTGATGCGAGTTGTACATTAGTGGTGACATCGGCCGAAACTGGCGGAGGTAATGAGACAAACCATCGAGTGCAAATTTCGGCCCAAATATTATCATCCCTGCAATGTGTTCGATGTGGAAATCGAAAGACAAAGTGACAAGGAGAAATGGTTTACCGGAAAGAAAAGGTTCCAGGCGATGACACCCTTCCACGATCGGATACCCTTCTTTTTCAATGATTGCCCAGTTAAGTTGGCTCCCTTGGAATCTGCCACTTAAACAAGCAATTAGTTGATGTCTGTGCGGTGAATGAGGTGTTGACACATCTTTGGAAGGAATTTGTGTCAGTACTTTTAACACAAAGAATTTAGAAGGGTCGGGGAAGAAACAGAGAACATGTCCATCCTTGATATGAGCGACTGTGATCAGATCTTTAGAGCCTTCTTGAGATTTGTAGAGGCAATTTTGTGTTGTGAATTCCAGTCTATACTACCCAGGTTGACGTTCTTCAGAGTGTTTCTTGTTAAACTGCCGATGCAGCGAGGAGCAGTTGCTGAAGTGGATCTACGAGAGAAGCGAATCGAGGGGGGAGGCAGACTATCCAAAGTCGATACGTAATCGGGGTCGAATGTGACTCCATCAGCGGAAATTACATGGCCACACCATTTCACCTGAGATGATGATAATTCGCATTTGTCGGGATTGAATTTAATGTAGTGATAGTGAAGTTCGTCCAGTATTGTATCGAGCACCACGAGCAAAGTCGTCTGGATTATTGACGTATCTTAAAATATCGTCAACCCATAGAAGTGTGCAATTATCTTCAAGATTAAAACAGATGTACACGGCAATCCAATTCGGCACAATGCCCGGTTGGTGTGTACATCTTCCTTAATCTTGACGATCCATTTTGTGCCTATTGCCGTCCGCCCCTTCGGTAAGTTCGTGAGTGTCCAAGTTCCATGGCTTATCAAACCCTGATAATATTTGACGACACGTTGTGTTTTGTTTGACGTGTCACTACTCGAGTCCTCGAACATGAAATTTGAAATGCAGTGGTCCGATTCTGAAAGAAAAAAGGAGTTGGGCTCGATAATACCTTCTTATTTATGTTGATCCTGGATATTCTGGGTGCTTTCACGACGTCAATTGTCTACGAAATTCCGAACTGCATTGACATCGGTTCACACGAACAGAAGCTGCAGTTGGTCTCTACTTTAATTGGAGACCCAGGATAAGTGGGAGCTGAGTTGGACGAACTCAGAAGAGTTGATTCGACGTGAGCGCGGTGGTGATGCGGCTCCCAACTCGCCGATTGATGCGGTTCATAAACATCATGTTGTAATTAGAATCCAGTCGAATGAGGAATAGGAGGATCAAGAATCTACAGTAGGCATCACTCCCAATCGACAAAACAAGTTCTCCATAATGTTCAAAGCGGCTGCGATTCTCATATTTTTGTCATGTCAATGGAGGAGGCCAAGACTTCAATATCGCTGATCTGGGATTGCCAGCAGGAAATAATGATGAAGGATACGTTATCAGTTGGGGGGTGATTGTTCATATTGATTCATAACATAATAGAGGTTCATTCTTTCCAGCAGCTTTTTTTTTTTATTTTTCAAGCATTCTGCAATAAGCTGCTCCGCCCTTCCTTCTTCTCTGTCCATGATTGATTGTTGCCGATCGATTTCGACTCGCAAATGTGTAGCTGCTTGGTCAAAGAATAACTTCTACAGTATGGGAAGTATAGCTTCAGCAAGTCCCTACAGCCTCTCACAGACGTTTTCGGCCACAACAATGTCAACAAAAAGAAGCGCCTTGAAAAATCCTGACGATTGAGCTACTTTTCGATTTTTGCCAATTGCTTCGGTCAATTTTTCAAAGTTTCAACTCAGTTCATTTTGCTCAGATTGCGCCCGGAATAGGCTCATTCGACTGGAATTTTTTCTTGTAAATGCGATTGCAGTCATCAAACCTGGGTTTGTGGATATTGTGACCGAGTTTTTTATTCTGCAGCATTTTATACACAATATCACAATCGGTTGTAATTACGCCACGACTGAACAATCGCGCCGTTGCCGCTGCGAAAGCGAGAGATGTCGCGGCCATGATGTGTGCTATCTCATCAACCATGTCGACGATTGCGGCTAATGGGGGAGTCCCCGTTCAACTGTCTGATAAGGACCTATCTGATGACAAAGAACCAGACAACGAATCGCCTTGGGAAGAAGACGTCGGCTCGTCTGAGAACTGGTCGGACAGCGAATCCGATCGAAATCAACCTGTGTCATCTGCGCCGGCGCATGCTTTTCCATCGGGCGCATATAAACGTCGCCGACGATACGATGGAACTATCCAAAGAACAAAGTACCGGAAAAATGAGAGGATAAGGAAAACTCTCCAACAAAAATAATCACAGCATTTTGGACTCTTTCCAACGGAAATCTAAACCAGCAATGGCCACACCTTCGAATGATGACATCAGCCCTGCCGTCTGGAGATGGCGACATCCCCCCGCTCTTTGGATATGAGTATTTTGATGAGATTCTGGGGAACAATGCTGGGGCTGTACCTTCATCAGATAACATCAGAATATGGCTGCATTATATTTACAGAGAAGGACGAGAAACTTCGGAAGAACAATCAAGGTCAGTTGAGTTAGAGTTATACACTGTATCTTTTACAATTCATCCTAATTGGGCGATGAAGGTGAATGCATTGTCATGATCAGGGCAATCGAGCACCTTTTTACGGCATCACGTAGGAAAACAGGTGAGCCGCAGCAAGGGTTCATCGTTGGCCGCTGTTAACATCTTGAACACGAGTAGCTTATACCGGGCACGCAAGGGTTCGGGAGAACGGGGCCTGACAGGGCGATCGGCTGATTTCGCAACGCGTAAGTATCGATCACATCGACGTCTCCCCGATTCGATTGGCGCCGATGAACTGCGTTTGGCGTTTGAGGGGAAGAACGAGCGTCGTGTTGCACGATTAGCTTCTACATAAATTTCAAAAACTGTTCTTGAACTCCGGCAAATCCTCTGCCAATCAGATCACGAAATGCCCACGATTAACAATCAGCGACTTTATTGCATTGCGAACTTCTCCATGTTATATATCTGGAAATAAAGCTGGTCAGAAGTCGATTTTTGGCTCATCGGAACCGGCCCGCTTGGCGCCAAACACCTTGCCGCAGGGGCAACGGTCCTGGAATCGATCACAACACAATTCCAATACGGCATGAACTTGAACCATTACCAATATCGACCGCAATCGGGTACTTCACGCCACGATCCTGCACCAAGACTGCTTCGCTGAGGATCCGACGCGCTCGGCACTGCGATTCCGTCGCGGTGCCCGAATGTGAATATCTCTTACGTTGAGAATCGTAGATCATGGATGATTTCTTCCGTCAAACGTGTTTGTTCACCGATTTACTGAACTTGACACCCATTCGAAACTGTGCTACAGCAGTGCGGAGGGTGTTTTTCAGGTTGTGAAAAGAACTGTCGCCATCGTGTAGCAGATACCTTCGCACATCTTATCAAAGATGTGTTTACCGGTCCTTTCCTGAAAACTTCAAATAAAAACCTGCAGCTAGAGCAATTGCTGCACATTCATGGAGCGAAAGAGTGGCCAGCAATGCTCGAATCTATGGACTAGGCTCAAATGGCGCATTGGATCAGTAATCCAGCGTGTTTGAGCAAAAATCAGTTCCAAACAATGGGCGAAAATACTTGGCTGAATCTAACTCGTTCCGCAAAACTTGATTCGGCTTCACAGAAATTCGGCGGTCGCTCGACCTGAAACGACTGAGGTAAATTAGAGAGTGTACGGCAGCGAATTCGCTCCCCGTCGTTAAATTGCAATATTGCAGTGAGAAATTCATTGGAATTGCTGATGTAATTGCAGAATTTTAAAAGGATGATATTAGGAGCGTTGGGGATTGGTTTAGCGGACAACTCGAATGAGGTAGGTGGCGTTATCTGATGCGAACGAATGGCTCGGTAATCGTTGGACGTTGACTGCGTTGGCCTGGCCGACGCTGTTCTGACAGGGCGTTGGAGAACCATCGTTTCCTTCAAACAACCTGAACGGAAGGCAAGTTTACTGCCAACGAGCGAGAAATTCTGATGACCAGATGGGGTGACGCATATGAGAACCTAATCACGCGACGCCACAGCGAATTGTGACGAATGGACGTCTGTTGCGGATCGTCGGCCAGATCAACGCAATTCAAATTCAAGGATTACCCAAGCTACTCGTTTGCCACCGAGTCTTTGTGGCGTTCGTTGGAGATCCCATATTTACCAGCAAATGTTGCCCCAATGGTCCCGGTGGGGAACAACGAGACACAATTTCCGGCCGAACCCTGGATTGCTATGGCATTTTGAGTCGCTGAACCGTTTTGAGTCGCTGAACCGTTTAATCAAATTCAAACGGCGTCTTAACAACAAGGGTTTACTGTATATCGAGCGGTGCCAATTGGGGTGGACTAATCTGGGAACGTAGATCGGGGTGTGATTTAAACTGCCCATTCCGTTCGGACCCTGGAACGGCATGTGATAGCGCCATGTCGTGGCCAAGCGGTAGACCGTATCGGGATAGTACCGGGGTCACCCCCACGTCACGAGTGTCTTTTTGGAGCAGTTCGGGCAGTTGATATTATACGCGAAAGAATCTGTGATATTGCAGGGAGATGGATCAGGATTCCTCTCGTGATCCCATATCCTGAGAGAAATTTAGCCAAAACAAGGCGGATGGCCGCCAATTTACCTATGAAATATCGTAATAGATGCCCTTGCCGCTGACAAGATTTGACATACGTCTTAAGCTGGTGGTTGGCGTTGAACTGAGCTGGAGTTGATATCGCCAGGGCGTGACGAATTAAGGGGTCGTCCTTGGACATGGCGCAAAGATTGTCCATCTGGCGTATAATAGATGACGATGACCCATCCCATACCGCCCCCGAGTACAGGCTCAGGGCGTAATGACCTGGGATCGAGTCCAGGGATGGGTCCTGCATCGCGCCAACAACATCGGGGATCGTCCAACAACCGGAATAAGTTATGGGTTGATGAAGACGCCCTAGACCATGACCCGATAGCTCGTGAAGACCCTAGAACCGGGTTTCAGGAACCGGGTCCGGATATGGACGCCAAATTACCGATGAAATCTGACAGGCGATATCCTTCGGGCTCATGAACAGGATCGGGCTCGACAGGCTGAAGATGTAATCGACACCTTCCAGGCCGTATTCATCACACAATCGTAGAGCGGCTGGCCTAATCCGTTGTCGAGCCCGACTTCTATCGGTCCCGTTATTCCCCAGCTGTTTCTGCGATTACGTTCAGACCGATTCCCAAAAGATGAGCGCGAACCCCAACCCGTCGGGTAGAGAATCCGATATGAATCCCTTGGCCATGGCGCTGTCCATCTCTGGCCAGAATATTCAGACCACATCCACGATATATCCGGTATTGATTTGGGTTAACACAGGTGTCGCGAATCTGATCGGTCGTTAACGATGATAGGCGGGTATGAGGGTATACGATATCGGGTTGACGACCGCCCTTGCTCGCCAGGTATAGACGTCCGGCGTCACAGTTGTTGACCCGTCGCCGATACAGGCGGTGGACGTGGGCCTGGCGCCGGCGTGATATAACGGAGGATAGCGCCATGGGCTTGGTTAGGGTTCTGCGCAAAACCGGTGTCGCTTTATCGTGAAAATCAATGGCGCGTGATTTTGAACTGATCTATTATCGATGTTTTTGGAATTGAAAAAAACCGTTAACTTCTTGCTTAGGGGTTGATTGTATAGGACGTGGGAGATATCAAAAGAAGAGCTACGAATCAATCGGAATTGATCGATGATTGTTTTTCAGTTCGCCTTGGAATGTCTCCATTGTCTTCGGGGATGTACGTCCTTTTTCCGGTTTCGCCAATCCATCCACGCTGACGAACCCAACCGATGTCTTCACCACCACTTCCCATTCGTAATCATGTCAAAGAGAGGTTGTAAACTCGCCCTCTGGTGTGTTTCAAGTTCGGAATCACGATATCCCTTGCCTGCATGGGCGCTTGTCAATCCAAATCAGCAGATCACTTGACTGTGGGCGCTTGTATTGATCGGCTGGTTGAGATAAGGTTTCAACATCAGGGGATGGATATCAGGAACAAGATCGTGGAACACGAGTCGACGACTTGAGACCTGTTGTCGAATTGTCATATTTAACAGCCTGTACGACTTGAACCAGAGTGGCGATGTACAAATCGTCAAGCGTCCCATTCTCCCTCTGCACGAACCGCTACACGATCACTGTCGGTTTGCAATTCTTGCATCGATATTCATACATCAGTTGACCTCAGTAGTAGAATCTAGTCGAGTCTTTGATGCCTTCAATATGGTGGATGCAAAACGTGTTGGTAAAAAACCACAGTCAACAGCACCGCTTTCATCGCTTTGTCAGAAAAGGACACATCACCTGTCGAAACCGGAGTTAGGTGACTAGGTCGCCATCGCTTACAATCTTCAACGACATCCGCGTCAAGCAAACGCAATCAAGGTGGTCCACGATCATGTTTTCACGGTGACGAACTTGATATCACACGAATGTGACGACGTTCGTGCTCATGGCATAAAATGACAGTTTCATGATTATCACGTCCCAACTACCTCAAACCATTGCTCTTACACTGCCAACTTCATACGATTGAAGTTCCCAGATCTTCGTCAGATATGCCATTTCTGGCAACCGCAAACTATGTACGTGTCCGGTGGAACGAAGGTTTTTTTGGAGCCTCTCGATCTCATCCGTATATCGAATGTGTCACAGTTTTCGCTGGCCGGTCATCCGATATTCTTGCTGACATTCCCTCAAAAGCATGGGTGAACGACACGAAAGCGTCAACGCCCGTTTTTCGCACATTGGGCATGGATTGTTTCGCCATGAAATAAACTTCCATTCGGTTGTTTTTACCTCCATTGTACTGAGTCGTCGTGTACCTTGTGGGGTGTTATGACTTTGTCAATCAAGTTGGTCTGAACCCGGGAAATGCCAATAATCCTCACATGCATCAAGAGTAAAAAACCAGGACGAAACACAAAAATGTAGTGCCCCAGTTGAAGATAGGGCAGCAGCGGAAACTGCTGAAGGTTGGAGACACTTGTCCAATGGGATCATCACCATTCTTGGTTTCGTCTCCCCATTTACCACCAACGCCGGTAGATCAAAACAGGACTGGTAGTTGCGATAGACAAGAGATTGCATCGTGTTAGCGCCTACACACTAAAACGTCTGCAGATATCCAGAGGGGTCAATCGAGACGTACGTTGTGGTTTCGCAAAAATCCGAGCGGAATCCGGCGATGAAACTAGCTCCAACCTGGACAGGCGGATCTCTTTCAGATAAACGATAACAAAACACCAAGATTTTCGGAAAGCTCAAGCGGAGCACCCGGCTTTACAGTATATTGAACGCGATCATTGAAAACTTTTCGTAATTCAGAGCCATTACTGTCTGAGCTATGTACTCCCTTCAGTGCAATTTCGAGAATAACCGAACTTTTGAATACTGTTCTGTGTCTCTTTCCTGTCTCATTGGCTTCGAAAAGGCCAATCCGTCAATCAGCATATTCACAAGCGCGAGTTATGACTTTGTATGAACAACGAATGCCGAGTTACAAGAACTTGGTTCTGTATGGTAATAATTGTAAATGGACGGAATAGGTTCATAAACAGAATTAGCAGCAGATATGCAGAAGTTACAGAGAGGCTTTGGCAAGCTTATCAGTAAAAAGGTTGCCAGCTCGAGAGAGAACTTGGGATTTGACAGGGTCCGAGAGCTCCATGACATATGGTTGAAGAGACGATGAAAACTCCTGACTGCTCTCACACGGGATTACGGTTGGGAGATGATCAATTGCGATCACGTCTAACGATCTGGACCCATCGATATCGACACGAAGCACTGGATCGACTAGGGTCGTGCCTGATGAGTAAACTAGGAGAGAAAGCGAACAGTTAGAATGAGAACAGTAGCGGCAACTCAAATAAGGTACTGGGGAATGGATTATTGGGGTTGGTGTAATCACAGGATACGTCCACAAACACGGATAAGCGGGACGAGGGGTCAGACTTGAGCATGTTTCGGGTGAGGAAAGGAGGTATTTGGGTATCCCCTAGGCATATACAGTTGACCACAATATCCGCTGCAAGCAGTTCAGGAAAAGGTCCTCCTTGAGCAGTCTCGGCTACATCCCAAAGCGATAATGAGGATGATAGGCCCAGCAGACCAGCCATCATTTCGGCACCTTCTCCACATCGTCTGTACAAAGAGCGCCATCAAATGGCGAGATTGCTGGTAGAGAGACGTGTCAAGACTGACCCTAGTGCGCCAATTATAACCACCTTGGTTGGCAAAACCATGCGGGTGAAGTGACCAGCAACATATGAGGCAAGATCTTGGGATGATTTGAAACTCGTAACAGGGGTCATGGGCAGGCCTTTTTGTTTGAGGGCGTAACAGAGTACTCCTATAGACATAAATTGGATAAATAAGCATTGTTCCACTTCAACTAAATTGTATATACCTAACGCCATCCCGACAATTCCTGCAGCTCGTCCAAACGCAGCCACACGGCGGCCACTATTGTCCGTCAGATATTCAAGATCCCAAAGATATCCTCCACCTAACCTCATCAGTGTTAGAATACATGTTCTTATAAATAACAACAATAGCATGGACCTTGCGCGAAACGCGACAATAAAGATTTCCAACCAGTTTGATTCTTGAAAGCGTGAGCAAAGTACATATGACGATGGACAAGCGCAAATGATGAATGTACAGTTGGAAGTGCACCTTCCACGGTTAATGATGATTTCGTGTCGTCAACTTCAGGAAGTTCTTTCAACCCTAAATGATGAACACTCAGCAACACGGTAGAACGAAATACAAAGAAAAAGGATGACCCAAAATGATAGCGGAATGAGGCGCGGTATTCCATGACCCAGAGTCAACCTAATATTCAGTTAGAGTTATATTAAACAAGTAACCAACACCACCACCATTGTGCAGCCAATATCGGAAAATTCCGCATCGGGAAAGCATCGAGTTGATGATCTTTCGACAGTAACCCGGAAACCCGCATTCAACAGCGGCACGATATCATTGGGGACAAGCGGCGACCGCTCCTCACCAGATTTGGATTCAGCTCGAATCCATAAATGGGGTCCCAAAACTAAGTAAAACTTGAATCTTCGCCCATCATCGAGAAATTAGATTACCTTTATCAGAAAACTTCACTCCCAATTCTTCCATTTCATTCAAGATAAGATTGTACACCTCGGGGTCTACGGGGCGCTTCACGCCACTCGAACATTGCAATCGTCCTTCCAAAAGGGCTCTCTGCGTCAAGGGATCAACAAATACAAATTTCTCATGGTCACAAACGTGCACTGACAATTGCACATGCAAGAGGAAGGCTGACAGTGCGCGCCATCGATGATTCGCCAGTAGGTTGAAGACCAACATCTACTAATGTTGAGACAATGGTCTCACGAACACTAGAAGAATATTGCACTTCAAACCTATTGATGATTCTCTCAGAGATCCAGTATGCACAAATCAAGAAGCCATACTCGTGTTTCATGACGATCATATCTCGCTCATTAGGAGCATACAGCATCTTAGACTGCATGAGAGCGCACATGAAGTCCAAAGGAGAACCAACATTATCTAACAGGCTAGATACAGATTGATCAAATATGCCAAGCCTGAACATCGATTGCTTAGATTAACGCGGCCTTTGCAGCATGGGAAAAATTTGTACCATGACAACTGCCGCAAGACTGGGTCGTCCCCATTGACCTTCAAGGTATCAATAACATACTGCTGTGGAGTTAAACCCTCTTGACATTGAAGAAAGTGTGCGGTCATGGCCAACGGCGACCTCGACCCATTATATGGCGAACAGGTCTGTGAATTTAGTCCCAAAGACCCAATCGCCTAGAAAGAGCAGATTGACACGATGCAACTGTCGAAGCTAAATTTATACCTTCATTAGCTTCGACCAACCTGAATAGCGATAGGTTCCCCGAACAATTGTCTTGATGTCGCTTCCAAGCGAATATATTGGCAAATATTTGACGGAGTCACGATTGAGGTACCTGGGAAACTAAAATTAGTGAATGAATCATGACAACATCGGAATCCAACCATTCCAGTTCAACAGATTGACCATTAATATCAACAACGTCACTGAATACGTTCGCAGAGGAGAACAACTCCTGTCCTGGAATCTGAATTTCCACACCGTTTGAAAGAAAACGAGCATCGTTAGAACTGGCCAGAAGGACTCCTGTGCAATTAGTAAAAAGGTGGAGTACAATGAAAAAAGCGATTGGCAGCACCTCGAGGGCTCCAGCTCAGCTTATACCCTAACGGGTTGTTGTTGCTTTCTATGGATGGCAGCCCTCCACAAACCGAACGAAATGAAACGACCTTGCCGTTGCGTGATTGGACACTGTGAATGATACGCATAGCGGACATATGATCGAGACCCGGATCGACACCACATTCGTTCAGGAACACTAAGTTTTGTCTAGACACCTAAACAATTTCAGACACCGCAAACTGAAGTATGGGTATAGTTTAAAACTAACCTGATCATCTAGCGCCATCATAGAATCCGAAACATAAGACGTGGTGAAGAAATTGACGTTTTCATTAAGAGCAACAGTAGCAGCATTTGTATGGTATATGTAAGGTAAAAGGGAAACAATTATTTTGATCGGTCTAGATATTCATAAAAGAGATAGAATTCATTTCAGACAAGATATACGGTGACAGTCCGTGACGTACATTTTTGCAGATCGAATAATATTGACCAAGCCAGTCATGTTTTCTTCGGCATCCTTAACAATGTCATATTCTACCACCTGAACGGATTTATGGGAAGCCGCTTTAAACGTTGTACGGGTTGCGACGATTGTCGGAATGCTGTGGTCCACTGACAGGTATTGAATCAACGGGCCTGATACCAGGCCGCAGCCAAGAATGAGGACGGACTGATTTCCGGTCGAGAACGGCGGCGACATTGAGTTCGGATTGATGAGAGCGGTTGCTGATGAACAATACGCTTTAGATTGACAATATGCGACACCGTGCACTGTACTGTACCAAACGCGAGCACAACCGTTCGGGCTCGGCCCTCAAACGGACGATCCTTCCAGTGTAGAGTGCTCACTGCGCCATTGTTGCAGAAATTCTAATTTTAGATCCAGTGGATGCGTCACGATCGGCAGACCCAGCAGTGTACACTGTACAAAGGCAAAGACTGGCAAGAAAGGGCCCCGTCATCCGATCCGAACCTCAAATTCAGTGTTCTGGAACATTACTTCACTTTGTAATATCTGGTCAGAGACACACGACATCGAACCGAGGAGAAATTTCTCTGCGAAAGCTTTACACAGTAAACTACAGTATATCGTGACGAAGCCATGTGCATTCATCGATACGAAAACGACAGGACGTCTTTGAAAACTCTTAAGCAGGTCTGGTTCTTTGAGAATTGCCAATCCTGATAGAGATTACAGAATATTTCATTCGCCATGCGGCTATAATATCGATAAGTCAAATATTTATCAAACGACTTCTGTAAAAACGAATATTATTAACAGTGTTGAAGAGTGCCATATCTGGAACGACGCCACGCTTCGTAGTTAGTTCATCAAAGAACATCCGCGCGATATCCGACATGTTTGCCAGCTCCAACGCAATCAATATCGATGGGATCGCAAACATGGGGGGCAAATGGGATGGCAGTCGATACGATAGTGCATATGCCATTAATGCCAGGCGAGCACCGCGCCCCCTTTCGGCAAATGTCAGAATGGCAAACATTGTCGTGTCTAGTGACCACTTAACCTGTTGGCATCTCTCCCACATGCAAGTGCTAAAATGGAGATTGTGTAATGATCACAGATATCTGTCGACCCTTTCCATAAACGGAATGTTCGGCTAAACCAAAAAAATTGGTCGAATTTCAAACATTAACGGGGAAATGAAAATTACAGTGAATTGCCTAGCGTTGCACTTGGTGTCATGAGCGTGTTGATGGTGCATAAATCTATGGGAACCCTAGAATTATCGAGAAGTGAAAGAGCAGCAGTAAGGTCATTTTTGAGACGGAATGAATGAAGCAGTATGTTAAGGGTTCTCGTTGAACATGGCGATTCACGAAGGACGCGCGAAATTAGGTCCTGACACTCTGGATAATGAAGAATCAATAACTGTAGAACGATTTCAGGGAATCCCGGAGAGAATCGCCGAGGCAGGCACTCTAAGATTGTGGACGGAGGTTGCCTTGTGGTAATCAATGCCAATAACCAAACGTCTTCTGCAATCGATAATGTGTGGGCGTCATCCGCTCCCCCGTTATTTATCCCGCAAGCAACAATGAAAGCGGATATCAACTGAAGAGTAACCGCCGGGGCGGCAGGCAACGTTGACAGCGTCGATGGTGGACGAAGTCCGACTGGAACTACACTGCAACGATACAGCGTCAATAAGGTCGATGAATGCGGGACGATGGATCGACGCAACGCATATGAAACCCATGCCTGATAAGCAACAGATTAATTGGTAGTGCGGCCCATTGCTGAATGAACCACACCCATGCAAATCTATGACGACTACATTGTAGCGACGCTCGTACAACGATATCGAGCATGTAGGAATCGTGACCGAATTTATACCACTTGTACCATTTCAAAATGTCGGATAATCTGCCCTGACCCCGAACCGTCATCAAAAACAAACGTCGGAGATCGTGGGACGAAACCAACCTGCCTGGCTAAGGCCCGCATTGCACTATGAACCGTTTGTTGATCAACTAGAGCTGGAGGGACATGACGAAGAAGGTCAATGGCGTTGTCCACCATTCCGCGTTTCAGTTTGAATTTGGCAATGGGGAGAAGCAGCACTGAAGGACCGTTTCTTGCAATTTCTAAAGCATCATCCTATGCCATATCGGTGTCATTCGAAGAAACAAGAAATTGCACGATCGCACATCTTGACGAAGCTGTAGGCGAAGATGAATCATAGCAGAGAGCAGCCTTGTTGGAACCAATTCCCGACGGGGATGAGAATTTATCTGAGCATGTACGTTAGAAGTGCATCAACCATTCCATTGGACAGATTTGAACCTCAGCAAATAATTGCTCACATAGCAAATGGTGTTTATACCCACGCGATTGCAGAATATCCATTAATCGCGATACATTTTTTACATGTTCCAACAAGTTTGATGACGGTCTAGGCCATGTTTCTAGACCAGCAGTTTTGCATCTTCTCCCGATTATCGGAAAAACCAACCTGGGCATCCTAAATGGTAGATCAGGCAGACAGACCAGGTGCAATCGATCATGATGCGTTGCGCCATTCAGCCATGTCGTCGGTGGCTGCGCCCCAGTACACTTTCCAGTCACGATTATGGCTGCAGCGACCGGTCGAGTGAGACGGATAACACGCCATGGCTGATAATCACGATGTCGAGCACATTAGGAGCAGGGAGAAACTGTTTTTGCAGTTTTTTGACCTTTTTGATCAACTTCGACTGCTGCGACAGCAATTTCATGGCCTGATTGCTAGGGTAAAAACAGTTTTGCCCATTGTACAGTCGCTTTTGTGAACGTTCTCGCTCAAATCAGGGATTTTTGTGTATGGCCAAGGAACGATATAAAGGCAGAATGGTTCTTCCTGACTTGAATGCTAGTGATTCTCCGTCAATGTACGTCATGTGAAATAATTGCACAATAATTTAACGTGCTGAACGCCACCAGAACTTATCCCGGTCACTCGGATACGAATACGAAAGGTTCCCACTCTAGTGAGCTACGACAACGGAAAAATAACGCAATCATATCGAAAAATCATACTCAAGTAGCGCAAGGAAATAATTGGCAAACAATGGTTTCCTGTTTTAGTCAAGGTTCTCCTGTTCCTTCACATCGTTGTTGTTAGTCATCGCTAATAATCTGCACAGCAGTAAAATTGGCTATGGATATGGCCTCAGTAGAGATTGCTTTGTTTCACGTTCAAAAGCAATTCGACAAGGACAATGGAAATCTCATCGGTGAATGAGTTATTTTTATCGAATCCTTCATGCACTCATAGTTCAGACAAGCTTTTTGTCGTCGATCAATGTAATCCTCGTTATTACAAATCGCCGAACCATTTTCAAATATAATATTAATCGCTCGGTTTCAAATAAAAAAACAGGATTATTTATTGTTTGTTTGAGGGCGTAAATCCATGCGACGATCATGCGGATTCGCCCACTGCCCACAGTCGAGGGGGCTGGTATGCCGCAGTCCGTGACAGTGTTGGCCACCCACGACCACTCTGCGACTCCGGAGTGTATCATGTACCTGATTGCAACTCGGACTAATGTATCATGACCGATCCCGTTCCGGAACCTCATCACCAGACTGGTGACTTGAACCTCATTGGCGGTGACGACTACACTACACCTCATTAAATATTGCCGTGCTTGTCCAATACCGCTAATATGACTAAATCTGTCGAGACAATCGGTAGCTCGTATGGGGGCACGCATCATGTGCTCATATCCGCCATGGGGACGGAGAAAAGACGCGCGCAAAGTTCCCAATCATGGAAAGATCATCTGAATGTGAACAATGCCAAGATTCTTTTTTACTTCCTACTTTGGTTTATTCTCAGCGTAATAATGGCCGGATTTTCTTGCCTCTTTCAATGAAATATTAACGCTCGTGTTATAGATTATATATAATAATTGCAACAAAAAGGCCACCAACGCTCTCAAGATGCCGTATCTGATTGCCAATTTCCAAATTTTTTGCGGGATCCCCATCATCGCGGTCTCCTGGTTATCAGGGCTTCGCAAAGTTCCTTCGATTTTCGATGGGCCGATATTTCTCCGTCTATGCGTCATTTCTGCTTTGCATTCTGGCTGCCATCTAGCTGGAGTTCTTAGCATGGGCGCAGGTGCTGTCTCGTTTGCCCATATCGTCAAGTTCTCATATATAACTCTGCATACATTCAACAGGTTCTTTGACATTTGCTATTTAGGGCTGGAGAACCCTTCTGCACTGCGATATTCTCGATAATCATCGTCAAGACATTCTATTCCTGGCAAGTGTATCTGACGCTGATTCCCGTTTGTGTTGGTGTCGCTGTTGCGTCAGCATCTGAGGTACTTAAATTCCGTATTCATTTTCTACAGCTAATACCGAATCCGGCTGTAGTTGAACTTCTCCTGGCTGTCGTTCCTATGTGCTGTCGCATCTGCTGTTTTCGCTTCATTACGTGGCATATTATCCAAAGAATCACTGAAAACTTTTGCAGGAAGACACCTTCAAGCGCAAAACCTTTGTAAGTTATGCATGGGTTCAATACCTCATTGAATTAACTTGGATTGCAGATGCTGTATTAACCGTTATCTCATTCTTTGGATTGCTCATTCCCTGTTCGATAATCGATGGGCCTATGTTTGCTGAAAAGTGGGGTGCTGCAATGGATAAGCCAGAGTACATGACCACACTCGTTCATTTAGTTGCCAGCGGTTTTGCGTATTTCCTGTATAACGAAGTCGCCTTTCTTGCCCTTGAAGCAGTCTCCCCAGTAACGCATGGTAAACAAATCTCGCAACCTGAATTGATCTGTTGAAGATGTCTAATAATGTTGTTTGTTTTACAGCTGTTGGAAGTACATTCAAACGTATATTTATCATTGGATCTAGCGTGATTTTCCTCGGCGAACCAATGTCCGTACCGGGCTGGATCGGGGGCACGACCGCCGTTCTTGGTGTTTTCGCATTTTCCATGGCCAAGAACAGATACAGCGCTGCATCGTCCAAGTCAGGCCATTAGATTTATCGAAGGACTAGAGTACTCTAAATTCAGAATTTACCAATATACTCCCAGTTAGAATGTCCCACAGTTTTACGGCTTGAAATCTCTTACAGTTATTATGTAACCCCGCTATAATGCCGTCGAATTTAGGAGGTCCCACGGTTTTACAGTACAGTTATTATGTAACCCCGCTATAATGCCGTCGAATTTAGGAGGTCCCACGGTTTTACAGTACAGTTACTATGTAACCCCGTTATAATGCCGTCCAATTTAGGAGGTCCCACGGTTTTACAGTACAGTTATTATGTAACCCCGCTATAATGCCGTCCAATTTAGAATGTCCCATAGTTTTACAGTTTGATATCTCAATCTGCTGATCTGCTCTACTCCGAATGTAACATGGGCCATATCGTGCTGAACCGCTGCTGTGTATTTTTTGTTGAGATATCTCGTAACGAACGAGTGGTTGGACGGCTGTGTGTGTGGCCGCGCTCTGACTGACTTTACACCTGAGGAAGTTCAGTATCTCCCTCATTCGGTAAACCTTTAACACGCGATGGTGTCGAATGGCGAGCGATCGCGATCGGTGTTTCGAGAGAATATTTTGGCCGGCCGGGTCGCATTTGTGACGGGGGGAGGGAGCGGGATCGGGTTTAAGATATCTGAGGCCCTTCTCCAGCACGGGGCCAAGGTCGCCATAGGTTCAAGGAGAATAGAAGTGGTCCAGGTGAGTTCAACCTGGGGGTGCACCCTTCAGCGATTACAGCCTTGATACTCTGTTTCGGTCGATTCAGTTAGCCAAAAAGCAGCTGGAAGATGCGACCAATGGATCCGTTATTGCCATGAAATTGGATGTTCGATTACCAGAATCTATCAACGATGCGGTCTCCGAAACCATCAAGAAATGGGGCAAAATCGATATTCTAATCAATTGTAGCGAACCCATTACAAACAGATTCTGTATTCAATAATGCCATCGGTTCAGCTGCCGCTGGCAACTTCTTGGCGTCTGCAGAGAGTTTGAGCGTGAATGCTTTCAAAACGGTCATGGATATTGACGCTAACGGAACGTTTTTGATGTCTCAAGCTGTTTTTAAGCAATCAATGAAGGCAAGTAAACCGGATTTCGTAACATTGATAATTTTAATCTTATTTGGGGTCAAGAAACACGGAGGGAGCATCATCAATATTACTGCCACATTGCACTGGAACGGGGAACTCCTACAGGTGCATGCTGGATCAGCTAAAGCAGCTATTGAAGGTGACACCTTTCGCACCTAACTCAGAATGCTGCTGCTAATAATTCGGTTCAGGAATGACGCGGCATCTAGCCAATGAATGGGGGCAGTTGAGTTCTCCGACTTTATTATTACTGTCCCTTTCTTAGTCGTGTCGTCATTGTAGGTATAATGTTCGAGTTAATAACGTCGCCCCGTAAATACATCTTAGTCGCTCATTTCCTAATCTGAGAAGGTCCACATTTGTTTAGAGGGCCAATTTCGGGCACGACCGGTTTCAAGAAGCTTGTCGGAAATGATGGCGATGGACAGCACGATAATATGCTAGAGCACATTGCCCTCCGCCGCTTCGGTGATGCAGTTGAAGTTGCTGACGCTTGTGTCTTCCTCGGTATTATCGCTATCGTACTTTCTGATTTCGTTGAAGTAATATAGATTCATCAGTTTCTAACGCATCATCATATGTTACTGGGTCAACTATCACTGTTGACGGAGGTCGGATCTTCGCCCCAATTCTCCTCAACTCTCTAACATTGTGTCCAGGTTCATGGTTTTTCGGTGGAGGTGTTGTTGGCCGCCAAATCGCCAAACTCTCAAGAAAGGATAAAATGGTTTCTAATAGCAAACTATAATGCTGGCACGCGAGGTGCCATCAATCTAGAGGTAACGGTACTTAATCAAATACTATGGTCTCCTCGTCCTGAAATCGGTTTCCAACGCAGATCCAGAATGGGCATCATCGCAACTCTGCAGTGATATCATACTACCTTATAAAAACATTGGTATGAATTGATACTTTGCAGATTCTTATCCTGCGAGCTCCGGGTTCGTGTATGATTTTTAAGGAATCAAATGTCCAACAACATTAATGATATACGAGACGCTTTGTCACCGCTAGAGAATGATTTTAACATGCATAGTATCTGGGTCAACCCATTTTCTTTCAGAATCTCCAATCATGTGATCAGACTGATAAAAACAATGTTCGTCAATCGAGCCAGCTTGTAGAGCAGAAAATGGCGACAGGTGGACAGCAGCACACAAATGAAAACCATTTTGCAACTGAAGAACATCTACCAACTTTTATGGTTGCCAAATCACCAATGTAGTGATCATCTGGTAGAGCAATTGCCAGGTAGACGCCAGTAAAATCTGTATGGCTGATGTTTCAAATAATGTGCTGGCTTTGAAGGATGTCTCACTATTCTCTGATGTGGTTCGTCCACAGTTCTGACAGAAAAATACTAATGTGTACATTGATTATGCACTGAATGATAAAAATTAGATATCAAGACAAGAAATGAAAACATAAACCTTGTTTACGCCGCTATGTGGATTTAACTGTATCGCAGAAGGGAGGGGTTTTCACCTGTTGTGATGCCTCACCCATATTGTTCATTGCCATCTTCAATCCCAAATCGGGCTCACTTCAACTCAACTCGGTTGCCGCAACGACTATGAATGTTGTATCCACACAACTTGTATCACTTGCTTTCTGTTCTTGGAAACATGTCTTGATTTGTGCCCTTAAACTTGCCCAATGATGACTCGAATGCGACAGGTCAGGTGACCAATCGTGACTGTTGATGTGATCTCGTTATGTGTGAAAAAGACAACGTATAGGGGAAGGATTGGGATTGGGCCACTTGTTCAAGCGTCAGCCGGTCGAAGATAAAGGAGAATGTTCGGTAATTTTGAGCGCCATGTGTACTCGATATAAGATACCGTTAACCTGGAACAAGTGTGGATATTGACAGAATGCAAACGGAATGATGCCCTGGTATTTGAAACAAGTTAATCGTATATTGATCCATATTTTTTGTTAAATACACCCGACTGTGAAATGGAAGGGCTGATCCTAATGCTTATCTGTGGCGAAATCTACAGGTTTGGATGCTGCCTCAAGATCTTGAAAGGCGTTAACCGAGTCCTCTCCTGAAGGTTTTGCGTTCGTGTCTTTGCTGCGCGATTCTTTTGATTCAGATGAACCGGTACTCACCGCTGTGGCACCGGGCAAAATATCAGATCCATCATCGCTTAACGCCAATTTCCCCGACTTTGCGGGTTTCTCGACTCTGTGTTTGTACCTTGACTTTCCCCGTTCTTTTACGTCATTACCACTCTTTTGGGGTGCAAACTGGTCTAAAGCGGCTTGAGCTGCGCGTTCTAACTCTTCGCGCTCTCGCTTTTGCTTCTGGAACAGAGCAATGCATTTTTTTCTTTCCTCAATTTCCATTTGTTTTTTCATTGATTCTATCGCTTTTCTTTCGGATTCTTCCTCCTAAATTGTCATTATGAACTTCCAATCCGCCAGTTGGATCTTTTTGATTTACCATTTTCTTCTTATGATATTGTTCTAACTTCTTCCGCATCAGAAGTTTGTCGTGCTCGACCTCTAGTTTCTTCTGCTTTTTCTCTTCGGCAAGCTTCTGCGAAAGAATTTGTTGCTCATTTCGTAGGGCAGCATTTTTCGCAGCGGCCTCTTGCCTTTGCATTGCCAAGTGCTTAGCTCTACAAACACACAAGGAGTAAGATAGTTTGCCTTGAACTACTGCCAGAATATGTAAACTTGCAACTGCTTATGCCGTTGCTGGCGTTTTCTCTCCTTGTCCTTCTCGTCGTCGGTATTTAGTTTTGGGGAAAGAGCACGTGACTGCAATGCCAACATACTCGCATGCGGCGATGCATGCGTTGCAGGTACAATCGGAATCGGTGACGCTAACATATTCCTGAGGTTTTTTTCGCCAACGGTTTGCCATCCTGATTGTGCTAACAAATCCATCATTGTATGAATAACTCCATCTATCGCAACCCTATCACTTTCAGAAACATGATTGTCATTTTTCTTCTGCAAGAAATGCTTATTAGACAATATCGGACGATATAATCTGGCAGACCTTTCTCTGAATCCGGTGTTTACGCGGTTGTGGCTTTTGAAATTTCGTTTTCACATTTTTCGTCTCATGAAAATCCTACGCAGAGTCTCTCAACTCAATATAAGAAAACGAATCATTGTCAGTACCAGCGAAACCTCCCGTGACCCGCTTTTCAGTAATAGAAGCAGGCTCATCATGGCTTTGGCCTTTGAAAGCAAACCAGTTCCACCAGCCGTTCGCAATTCGAATTGTTTGGCGATTCGCAGAAATGATTCTTTGAATTCATCGTAATTGACGAGCACTGATGATAAGGACCCTGAAGTTGACAGTCGGAATGCAGAGGACACCATGGTTTTATTCACATGTTCAGGGCACACAAATGCATCCTCCCAGAACTTTTTCAAACAGTTAGTTTGCCCAACGTATATGTCGAAAGCGCACACATGAAACTTACTTTGATATAATCAGATATGGACATGCACGCCTCAGCTTGTACTTGCTTATCGAAGGTTATAAAGTGAATGGTATTAGGGCGGATGCCTTTATATTGCTGAAATAGAGTTCGAATGACCTTATCGTAAGTATTGAAATAATTCAGAACATCAGCGTTCTCATCTCGACTTTGCGCTGAGTCTGAAGGTTGGACTTGAAGGAAAATTGGTGTCTGAGATGGTTGATTCTCTTTGACTTTCTCCGTGTTTCTGTTTCCTAATCTTTGTAGCATCTGATTAGGTATTTGCGACTCGCTTTTCTTTGTCAGATTCTGATGTTGGTCGCGTTTTGTGCCGGTTACTGTAGGAAGAGCAGCAGTCGCATCACCGTGACAATCGTTATGAAGTGACCCTGATAATCCATTTCAATGCATCAAGTTGCAAGATCAGATTAGTGAATTACTTGATTTTGATTCGTTTTCAGATACCACGACTGTAGGCGGGGCGACATCTCTGTTCTTTGGGACTTCTATTAAGTTGTTTTCTTTGCTTGCAGCTCTAACTGAAGGTCTTGGTGTCTTGTTAGTGTCTCTGGTGGGCTTCTTCAAAGAAGTTCTGTGCGATTTCTTGATTGCAGAAGGTTGCTTAAATGCGTCCTCTGTAATGGAGGCTATGTTTGATTCGTCAGTTTTAGAGCTAGTATCACTTTCAATACGCGATGTTAGTTGCTGGTTGTCAAAATGGATCAATGACGTTCTTCTAGATGAACGATTGCTCGCATTACTTGCAGCATCCGAATATAATTCGATATCTACGAGATCATCTAATCCATATTCGCTATCGTTAGCGATGTAGTCATCTAGCGACTATAAAGAAAATATCAGATGCGCCCACTTAACCAATGTTTCCCAAACCTGCAAACCAATATGACCAAATCCATGATCGCAGGTGTATTGTTGGATAGCGCTAATGATAAGAGGATGGATAGTACGCCGGATATGGCGATGTGGCAGATAAAGAATTTTAGCAATGACTTCCAAAAAAACCACGCAGGGCTGAGACCTGCCATGATTCTCCGCTGTTGTTTCAGCGGTGGACTGTTGTAGAAACCTGTGAAGAACCATCGATACAAACCTAGACTAGATCAAAGAATGTATACGCGTCATGTTCATATTGCTTACTTGTATATGTAGGTAAGAACGTTACGGTCAGTGGAAAAGCGCGAAACGATAATGCAGAAAGGTATTGTGGATAGTCTAGCAGTTGTTTCATCATTGAGGTCGAGACATGTGCGGGACAACAAATGCAAGAGCAACAAAGCTGATCGCAGTGAAAGCTGGCCATGCTTACTACAGAGGATAACCAGATCAATGTCGGTATTCGAAATCGTGTGAAGCGAAATCTGAATAGAGTTGGAAGTTCAGCGGCTATTTAGTTAAAAAAAGATATCTGCCAACCTGTTTTGTCAACGGATCCAGTAATACATCGACCGGGCATGATGCGTTGGTTTCAATTACCATCGTAAGATTGGACATAATGAACTGACGAACAAACTCATTATCATAGCGATCCATGAGAATAAATATTGCAGTCTTGAAGAGTCGAAGAGTGAGCGGGTCCTGGAATTCTAGGTTCTCGATTTACAAAAAAGTTGCTTCAACCAACAAAAGAGCTCACCTGAATCCTGGTCGATGGCAGATTGCAAAATGTCGAAAATGCAGCTGATGCAAGCAATCTAACAAAACTTGTTGGATGATCTGGTCAGAGATAGTACAAGGAATTCTAACCTGCACGTTAATATCATGACCTGTTTTACAAGCTTGACGTAGAACAGCGAGGATTGTACTTGGATATATCTCGTTGATACGTTCAAGTTCGATATAATACGTTAACAAAATTTGGGTTAACAGTTGGAAAGCTGGGATGGCAGATGAAGGCAAAGATAGATGATATTGGTCAATAATGTTCATGCAATCTCTTACAATATATTCAATGATAGATTCTGTGAGCTGACCGTGACAAATCGGCCCCACAGAAGACCGGAATAAAATGAACTCGTGGATGAAACCTAGAAAACAGCTCAGTGCGAATTCCCAAACAAATGATGCCAACCAAATACCAAGGCGTTCATTCTCCTCTGAACAATACCTTGCGAGTTGATGACGAATTACGGCATAGAGCTGATCCGAAGCAACCAGATCGATGATAGGCATCAATGCATATGACAAATTTGGATGAGATCTCCAGCAAACAATTATAGTTCCAAGACCAGAAAGAGGGGAGACTATGGAGGCTTGTGAAGTCGGTTGCTCGTCGACGAGCCAATGATAGAGACACTCGTTGATGCTTGGCGAGTGATACACAGATGGAGATGGTATCGAAACATGGGAAGACATTCGATAAAGTATATTGCTTGATATGTCGCATATGGTGTAGCTGGGTGACAGTAAACCAGCAGTTATCAAAGTAAGCAGGTAGGTAAAACTTTCCGACTGTGAAAGCAAATTTGATGTGATGCTGTCAATATTATCGTTGATGTATAACAACCATTTCCGTATCCCATCTCGATCATCGCGTATGTATTCACTTAGTTGCGCTTGATATTCCTTATCGAATATCAATCGATGAGCGAATGACGGATCAATCACAAGATTTTCAAATAGCGGTGCATACAACAAGTTTCTCAGCTCATCCACCATGGATGATGATGGCGGGTTGCCCGACCGTATGTGCAACTCTTGGATGATATCCATAACAATATGCAATGAGCGCTGATCGAATTTTGCTATGTCTGTCCTGCATTGGTCGTCGACGATGATCCCGTATGGATGCAATTCAGCAACGATTGCATCCCAGACGCGCTTCTGATCATGACGATCGAAATTCAGAGGTATATCCAATATCTTTTGTAACACAGTCCCTGATATGAGGTCATGATCCCAAGTGGACTTGTCATGCCCCGTTGCAGTCGCACCAGGAAACGATACTCCACAAGAGGCCAGCCACTGGTACAGTGAGCTGTCTCTCGGCACATCGTCCATATCGCTTTGACAGCAATGAACGCCCACAAACTAGATACCAAAAAGAGCCGCCAAACAAAAATATCAAGATTACCGACAGAACAAATATCTTTTAAGATCCATGAGACCTACGCATCCCCAAACACCAGTCCGATCATGATAGGTATTCAGTTTATTTTCGATGACGTAACCTTCTTTGGCGTCTTCTGACATATTTGAACATCTTTGTGACAGACTTAGCATTCTCTTCTGAGCCGGTGTCGATGATATTAACGGGAGACTCCTCGACCATTTCTATGTGCAAGGTCCTTTTATCGTGCATGGCTGTCAACGAGAATATATTCCTGATGGATACCCAAACAAGAACCTGATCCGGGTGACTTCCGTTGACAACAAATATGCTCTCCGAAGTGACAATAATGTTGAAAAAAGAATTCGCGACGAACCCAATAACAAATTCACTGTCATCGAATAACTTTGATACCGCAAATTCACGAATAGCATCCGGAAAATGGTCGTAATTGCACAAGATATTTCCATAAAGGAATTGGCGGGGAAGACGTGAGCGGGTCGGCACCGAGCGATTATCAGCTAGGGCCCGCACCTTCTCTGACGCCGCTGATAACGTCCGAAATGTCGCAGCAAGAGGTAACAGAACAACGCCAGAGACCCCTCGACATGTTGCGCGATATAGTTCAGGTATAGTGGAGTGACGTTTGATGGGCTCCAAAGCCAATCCAATAATGCCTTGATATATTGCTGTCGGAAGAAGATACTGACGGGTCAGGCGATCATCATTGTAAATAGCTAAGGAGCTAATCCCTTTCGCAATGCTGCTACTGAATTTGGAGGCGGCATTGCACATGCCAAAGAGCACATGCCGAAATAAACTGAAACATCCTAGGGCCAAGCCGAAACAAAATGCCCTCGGGCTCTTATGGATTACAAGACCCTGCAGTGGAAGTCGAATGACGTCACGAACTCCACTTATCAATGAGGACAGTAGAACAAATGGATTACCCAGTACATCCGCGCTAGCTATTAACTTATATCCGGATCGGACCAGCCTCATCGTATACTGATGGACAAGGCGATCACAAAGATCACTTGATGTTCCAAATAAATCATTCGCATTGACCGCACCGAGACGCACAGGAACATCTTCAAGATTAGCGAGTGAGGCGCCAGCTGCTCGGGCTAGCACCGTTACAGGATTCAAAAAACTCTTATTGACGACAGGAGAGCTGGTTACGCTGACATGGACAAGTATTGCAGACAAAGACAGGTTTTGGCAATATATACGGGCTGGAGTTGAGATAGGAGCGTTTGAATCATCAACCAGAGCTAACGGATAAATGGATGTCGACGATGGAGGGAGTGCCAGCTCTGCATGATAGCGACCTTGACCGGCTTCAAAACGTTTCCTCAAAGATGACATATATTCCATTAATTGTGACATAAATGACTCTTCAAGTCGCAGATCGAAGGGAGACAAGGTTACTGAACACTGGGGAAAGGAGTGAAATTCGTCATGAGATTGTTGCAGGCTCTTGATCACCAAAATGTCAAAGAAATTCTTGCGGCTATCGGCTAAAGTACGAGGAGCTAATACAACAGGATAGGCTGCCGTCAGTCCTTGATTATCCAACTGCAACGCACCAGCGCAAACACGCACTTCCGCAGAGTTGTTTTGCACTTGAGTGACGTCGATAGTGAGATCATCTATCAGCACATATGCTAGTTCGTGTCGCCTCTGGGCACGAGCGCTAGATACTGGCCCAATCAAAGAGATGCCAAACTTGGAACACCGAGCATGGACTTCAAAACTATGCTGATGATCTTTCACATGATGGTCGATTGGAGGCTCAAGCATTGAGTCAAAAATACGTAAAACGCGAACTGGTCCACTAGCGACGACTTCGATTTTAAGTTCTCTTGAATGTGGCATGATGCGGTCATGGCCTGCTAGGCGTACAGGTGTATAATCAGAGCATAGACGGTCGATGTTATATACGCCAACATATTGATGCCGAGCATTTGTAGACCGACCGTCTGCCATTGCATAGATAGTAACGCGGCGTGATTTCATTGGCTCATCCCATGCAAACTCTTTGGTATGGTATGGCAGAACACGTTCTTCTCGGCCTTGAACATTTTCTTGAGAGAAAATTAAGGTCAAAAATGTAAAGTTTTCGATTTTGTACGGAGCAGGAACACAACCAGAATCTTCATACACATGTATTTGGAAAGTTGCCTCCTCCAGTGTGCAGTTAATTCGTAAAATACAGGAGAGCTGTCTGTTGTATACGTTGAGGACCCGTACTGAAGTTGTCCCGACTTGATCGATTGGAATTGCCCCAGACCAGACTGAACCATATTGGCGCAAACGAAATACCAGATTTGATGGATACCGACTGTCGTAACGATGTACAGCACATTGAAAACCTGGTTTTACAGTGACTGATTCCATAGTTTGGGCCTGACGATATTGTATATCCCGGCGAGTCATATTGTGCAATATATAACGAGGCCATATATTTACCATTGTCGTTGATCCAGACCGACAGCAAGCCACCCCCAGATCATACATTCTGCACACAGCGTCACGGCCACTGATGCAGTGTGGACGTCCCTCTTGAAAAGACACCGATATCGGTACAATGGAGTCGATAGGAAACGGCGTAGACCATGCAGAATCGCATAGTCTTATCCCAATCATCATATTTGGTTCAGAGGCCAAAATAAACGAACAGCTTTCAGCCCGCTGATTACTGATTGACGGTTTCCAGCAAAGATGTGGTGCGACGTTATCAGATGTAAGTAAAGCGAGCCCTAGACCTGGATTAGCAGTTTCAATCTGTTTGCGCCTTGGACCGGCGAATGCATACCAAGGGGCATGATCGGCCCATGCAGGTAGATACTTCAAAAGGGCCTTCGATCTAATGGGACGTGAAGACAGTGGATAGATTGAAAGTTTCGACGTATTCTGGCCAGGGCACAATCGGAAAACTGCTGACTTGCGATGATGAGAATGCTCTTGTTCAGACACCCCATAGAAAAGATCCAGCCCTGTCCGATTTACCAACCAGTAGCCGATGCGAACGTACAAACAAATTTTCAGATCAGTCCTATCAATTTCAACATCGGCGCGATAACATGCAGACCCCTCTACACTTGCATCCAAAAACACGCTCTGGTTGACCTGCAGGCAGTGGACATCAACCGATAAGGCTTCAGACCAAACCGAAGATCCTTGCAAGCGAAGTCGTAAAGAGGACGCGGGATGGTACATCTGAACGGTATCGGAAGGCATAACGGTTGGCTGCTTAGCCTGAATATTATTTCCATAAATAAACTGCAATTGCAACGGTATTGGAAGCTCATTGATGACAGATATTGATGGCTCTAGAATTATGACGCTGGCAGATATCAGCTTGCGCGACGATTGCGAAGACCGAGCAGAAAATACAAAGGGTGGGCCAGACGCATCATGTCCTGGGGGGCATGAGATGGTTCGAGTTGATAGTGATATCTCGGGTAATTGATGAAGTTCAATGAACGTTAAAAGAGTGGAAAATTCAGCTTTAAATGCACCATAAGGTCGTATGATAAATGCACATTGCCTCATGGAATCCTGAAGAACTGATATTGGAATTGGCCAATCCGTACCGGAAGGAATCAGAAACTGCCCATAACTGCTGGTTCTATCAGGATACGATTGAAGGCGTACACAAAAATTGGCCAGCGTTTGATTTCGGATAATGAGGGGAGATGAAATCGACAACGATGACAAATTTCGATGGGAAATGATATAGAACCTGGCGGCATTCGACCTATAAAGATCATCTTTAGCGGATTCCGAAACCAATGTGCCATCAGCAACCGTTGACGGATAAAGAGGGTGAACAACGGCTTCGTTTGCAGGACTAGTATCAAGGGAAATATTGGATACTTTCTGCCATTTGTTCCAGACAACATGACCTTCCGCCCCGTCGCCAACGATCACGTCGATTGAGCCAGCGGTTTTGGGATATTGGCGACGGCGATCCAAATACGAAGCCGATTCAGAAAAAAGCTTCTGTTCATCGTCAAACTCAAATAAGTGATGACTATTTGGGGTCAGCTCAATGAATTCCGAAGTCACCCCGGTGCAGTTGAACCAAAATCGTATGTTGCACCCAGTTCGGTTCTGGATGGTCAACGATCGAAGGTTGTGAGGAGAACCTAGAGACAGCATGGGATCACGATGACACAATCGGTGAAGCGAGTGATATATCCTGGTCAGATTATCGAAAGAAGGGAAAGTCACGTTAAGGTTCACCGTTTGATTAGAGTCAACAGAAAAGAGTAAAGTCGAGGCAGTGGATAAGAACGATGCTTCCAGGCGACACCACTCAATTACTGGTTCCCACTTGTCAAGAGACATATAATATGACTCAAGAAGAATCCGAGTTTGTAGTTTTCCATTTAGCTTCGTAAGATTATCATCACGAGAAACCCCAATTTCAACAGACGATGGCTGAACTTTGCAGCGAAGAAGAGGTGAATTGGAAATATTTGGAAAATCATCAACAATCTGGAACACCGCATGGTCTAAAACAAAACCAATGCGGGATAGTGGGAAAATATCTTTCAATACGGCACTAGGCAATAACGACTGAGGACGTGTTTTTGGAGGTCTGAAAATGGAGAACCTATTTTTTACCAGGTCAAAGCAAAGATAAATATCGTCAAGAGATGCGCAAACATCGCTTTGAGGAAGGTATATGCTGCAAGAAATAAAATTTTGCGGAGATTGTCGATCAGCCATGAAATAAACATTGAACGGAGTTGCTAGCGCAAAAGACGGTGTACTTTCAGAAAAAGCATCTTGCACGCTGACATAATGTCGACTGATTCGAAACAAGTTCCTGGACATATCGGCTTGAATTGTATCGATAGTAGTTTTGCCGCCATGGGAAAATTCGGAGAAGCACGCAACTGAACATTGCCAAGAGAGGCACGCAGCCATGGTGTGGTCCACCAAACAAAATTTGAACGATTCCAGAGCAAAAATAATGCTGGTAGAACAGGGAACTAATGATGATGTATCCGTGCCGACGGTGTCGTAGCCATTGTCAATCTTTTTCGAACACAGCTCATCGATGAAGGTATTGAAAATTTGGAAAAAAGAACCTGGAATTCGGTCATCAAATATTAGACATACACTGTAAATGTCCAATGAGATCTCGGAAAGGAAGGAGTTGATTGCAGAATTGAACCGAACTTCAATTGCAGGATTTGTGACCGAAGGCTCCAAAATAATCAAAGGCAAGTCAGGTTCACCTCTGTGAACATCAATCATCTGTACGCTTAACTGGGCGGTAGTGGAGCCTGATACACATCCTTGCGTAGCTGAGAAGTCTCCGATTCGAAAACATAAAAATTTCGATGCCGGATCGCTAGAAGAAACAAAATTAACACTGACAGCGTCGATGCGAAAGGAAATAACGCGGTCTTGCTGCAATGAAATCGCCACGGGAGTGACAGAAAATTTAGAGAAGTGATACCGAAACGACTCGACGATGTCGGAGACCAGGCAGATGTCAGTAGTACCGATTGTGGAAACAAAGTTGTCGACCTGACAGAGTATGGACACAAATGATGGTCTCCATTCAAGAGTAATAGAAACATTCATATCGTTGACTATATCATCGACTGGAGAAATGACTGAGGCTCGCCTTATCAAAATTGAATGTACTTCGATTTGATACTTGCTCTGTTTACCATCCATTGCAACCAGGTCAGGACTCGTGACAGAAAGTCGGGATAAATCGATGACCATATACTCCGATTGATTTTGTGTTGGATCACGAGGGATTAAAACCACAACCTCATTGAGTTCAATCGAAACATGACTAACAGCATTCTCTGTGTCAGAATCCTCAAATGACAATGGACCAACCAAACACTGTAATGACGTCGCCAATTGAAAAATGAACCTTGGAATTAGAACCCAGCGCACCGGTCCGATTTGCACACTGTTAGACCAGAAACCGGTATTTGGGTCACATACACATTTTACGAAAATCAACGCTTGCGAAGTCTCTCGTTTTTCGATCAAGTTTGCATACTGTGGAGCCACTGCAGACTGATCCGTAAACGTAGCGCTGTCAACACTAAATTCTTGGCAGATCTCCCCATGCATCAACGATATACCGGACAGTTCTGTTCTGAAGAGACACGAGGTTGAATCCTCTATAAGATATGCTAAATTCAAAGAAGACACTTGCACCTCAATTGAGTACGCTTGTTTTAGAAAGCGAGAATCTGGATTTACAGGTGTAGGACTGGTCCTGACAAAGTCAGAAGCAAACAGGATCAAACTCGGATCACAAGTCAGATTAAACGAAAATATTGTACAAGATATTTCGTAGTGGACCTCGGAAGATGACATATTGCAGTCAAATATTAATTGAAAAGCAGGAGAATCGCCTTGAGAAGCGTCATTCTGGAGATCATGATTGGATAGATTGCTAATTGAGATCCAATGAGAAAATTCCGAAGTTGTGGACGGAATTCGGCAGTTTTCAACAGTCAAATAGGAGAAGGAGACCTCGTGTTTAGAAAGTTTAGAAAGCGTCCTATTAAAATGAGATCTAAATCGTATGGAACTACATGTTGCCAAAGAAGTATCTAAAGAATCCAATGACGAAAAATAACGACATGAGACGACGGGTATTTGAAGTTCCACGTCTAAAACCAGCCAAAAGACAGGGGAATTTTGCGGTTCGATCTGAGAAACGATAACGTCGGTCGATGACAGTTTGTGTAAAATGTCTTTCAGCATTGAGCAATCCTCATTAGAGACAGCAACCCTGATCGGAGGTAGCGAAGACTTGACGTAGATGGAAAAAACGCTGTCACTCAGAGAAACCTCAATGGTGATGGACACTTGCGGAATATAATCTAATAGCGAATGCGATCGAGGTGAGTCAGAATTGTCTTCATACAGTAGCGAATCGAGACTGATATCTAGAATATGAACATCGAGACTTAACCTCTCTTGAACATCAGGCCCGTCTTCACTGAGATCCAGGAGGTTAGACAGACTAATCTGGCCGATTTGAAGCTGGACTGTAGCAAGCGAAGATGGAAATTGGAAGGTGACTGAAGTGAGATCCACATCAACAGATACGGATGGCAAAGCATGGACTAGAGCAGTAGAATCTCCTGATTGAGTAAACCTTGGACGTAAAGTGGTCAATAATCTCAATAATACATCAGAAACGATGATTTTAACAGGCCGAACAAAAACAGATATGTCAATCTTGACCGCAGTGCGTTGTAGCCTGACGTCAATTATAGGATCGGCATTGAAGGAAACCCTTCGATCGATGGATGCTCCTATTTCAGGTTCAAACGGCTGGATTAGCTGGTGAAACCGATCACTGGTCGATATCTGATTATTGAAAGCAAAAATCTGGTAAATCGTGAAGGTCAGGGTAGTGTCATCAAGCTGTTGTTTGATATCCCCAGCAAATCTCGTTATGATTAACTCTCCAAACGGAGATCCAGAGGACGTTACTACGATGAACTTAGCCTCATCAATTCGAAAACGTAGGGAGGCTTTGATCTTGGTGATAGAGGGGTCGGATTCCTCAGTTAGTGAATGAACCGCACCAGAACTGATGTTGTCTTGGGAAACACCACCTTCCAAAGACTGCGAAAACACAAAACTAGATATATATGATCTCCAGCTTTTACGATGATCCCTTTGCCAGTTTGCGATAGATTGAGCTTGAACTTCTTCATCGCTTGCTAAGCTTCGTTCGGCTATCTCCCGCATTAAAACTATTGAACTCATACGTGTCCTCGACTCGATTGCCCGAAGTTGCTTTATACGCCCAGGATCGCCCGAATCAGGACCAAGTTCAGCTTTAAACAGTGAGGTATATTTCACGAAATCTTGACGGAATGAGCGAATATGACGCCATGAAAATGGTTGCGCCATGTGATTTCCGATAATAAATCGCCACCATACCTTAGCGTTCCCGAGAATGGGAACCGTTGGTCGGTTGGGCAACGATGCTTCTCCATTTACATCTGGTTGTCCCCCGTTAGCCCTGTTGAAATCTAGAACTTTTCCGGCTAAACAAGCAGCTTGCTGAGATATTGTGTCTGATATACAAACTTTAACTGAAGAACACGAAGCCTGAACCAGTAGACGGGGTATGGGTGGTGCAGGCTGGACATCTGACGACGGTTGAGGTTTTGTCAACCGTACTAACGCAGATATCGATAAAGGAGAGACAACGTAATTGGGTCTCAGAACCGGTTTCTCGCTTTCATTAAACACTGAGTCGACAACCATGCCGGCAGAAGTCGAAAGATTTTCTGAATTAACCCAGTGTAGAAATAGGCCGACCACAGAAACAGCTTTATAAGCAAACGCATCTTGAGAACCGGTTATGGATGGGTGACCTGCATCATCAGTCGATTGGACGACAACAGACTGCAATGAAAATACCATGGCAAACGGATCAGGAACCGGTCGGTTCTCAATCCGTATATTCACGTTGTTGACCTCAAGATGAAAGTTATAGAAGAGACTTGACGATAATCGTTGCGCGAACCCAATGTCAAACCCAGGTCGCCGTTTCCGAACATTCATTTCATGATCATCAAGATATGATTCTTTTTGCCGAAGATATGCTGCAGCTTTACTGTATGTGGAAAAGTCGATATCTGCAACGATATGAATTCCGTCAATTACGAAGTTAACAGCGGCATTTGTGAGGTTAACCCATGGAACCGTAACATGCAGGTGATCAATTCGACCAGATAGGATCCGCAGAGGTATATTGATTGAAGAAAAAGCATCGCTTCTCAGTTTAAGGTCATGAAGATCCAATTTCCCATTCCATACACCTAACGATGTTACGATCTTGCTCTTATCAAAGCCATCAATGTACAAATCCAGGAACGATGAAAGACGAGACGCAACCAAATTCTCAAACATAACTTGTTCGGATATAGCGGCGCTTATCAGGTTGACATTATCATGAAGATGTTTTGGGTATTGGGCGAATGATGGTGCCTAGGAATTATCAAACGATGCGTGGGACGTCTAGCAGCTACTCTCAGACGGAGATCTGGAGAATTGAGATCGACCTTTACGACCAATGAATGGAAATGACACCGTCGACAGACCAACCCACAGGAGGTAATCGAATTTTAAAAGAAGAGCGTTACAACGACTCAGATCCAGATCCTGGAGTTCACAGAGACAGGTAAATGTTGCGCGCCTACGTGCCGACGCACCATCGCCGGCGCGGGAGTCGAGACTGCTGCTGTGAACGGTCCTACAGTATTTCATGCTTTGGCTCCCAATCGTCTCATATAGCAAGTACGGCCTGAATCATCTCGTCGCTGAACCCTCACATTTGTGATAGCGTGCAAAGAAACGGAATTTCAAAGCAGGCAATGCAGGAATCGGGCCCAGCCACGTGCATCAGAACCCTACTTTCACAGAAGGGATCTTGCGTCGCCCATCTGGCGAATCTTCTGGTTATTCTTTTTTTTGGATTAATCGACTGAAACGGCTGTCTGATGGCATTATTGGCCTTAAAAAGCGTGTTTATATCTTAGCATGCAGTTTTGTGCTCCTGCATGGAGTCTCGGTGCATGTTTTGTTGACGAATGGAGGTACTGTAGACCATTTTACAGGCGGTTTCCTTATAATAACACCAAAAATCGTCGTACTTATTTCATCATTGAATCGTTGGAAATTAGTGAAGTCCACAAGATCCAAACCCCGTTCCTATCACCATCTGATTTACCATGGCCGCACTTTATGCGACAAATCACAAATGCGATCATATCGCTTGTTTCGCGTCCTGAACAAATTCCCCAAGCGATATGATAGCATTTGTGATTTGTCGCATAAGTAAGGCCATGTTAAATTGGATGGCGATAGTAACAGGACTTGGATTTTGTGGACTTGCGGATCCACAGAGCGGTTTTGAGAAATTGCGTCATCCAAATTTGAAAGATTCGGCGGCAGATGCTTCCAAACGTCGCCATTGCACCAAAAGATACACACAACCCGAGTGTGGATTTCGACGAACATCGAGTATGCAGTTAACGTTGATGTAAAACCATGATGAGGAGTTCAGAATGCGACAGTGTCAATGAAATACCGTTCGGCAAGGCGAAGGAAAGAGACGATGTGAAAACAAAAAAGAAGTGTTTATCAGCAACGGGAAGGCGTAACAAACACAGATTTCGTCATTTTGTTCATACTATAACGAAACTTGAAGTAAAGTGAGTCAGGGGTCGTTAAAGCGACCAATGCGGTCATAATCTGTCATAATCATCACAAACAGAGAGACGAAACTCTCTCAATTTTATTTAAGAAATGTCGCAACTGTTGAGACGTATCTGAGTCACTGCCGTCCTTGGAAAACGGCGATTTTGTAGTGGAGTTCACAAAAGAAGCCAGCATTTCTTGGGCAAATGGGGCTGACGAAGGTAATCTGGGCATTTATTATCAATGTGCGAAACTGATTTTCCTGAATTCATGGAGCTGTCGAAACCTTGCCATTTGTCAAAGATTCTTATGGCTTTGGTTTGGTTGTTGATCTGGAGATCTAATTGGGTTCGGTTTCACATCTTGCTCCAGCATGAGCAAGTGGTGGAGTCCCTCTTCAGTTTCGTGTCGAGCAGAATTCCAATGAAATCGATCCTCAACAACACTTATGATGTCATGGTGTCCAACCCAACGAACCAACAATTTCAAACCTGCATCATGAAGGCGAAATTTGGCAATGGAGCCCGTTGACGAATATTGGTTCCTTCTCGTCATATATACGACGATTCTCTGCATTCGATTGTGAAGCGTTCAAATCGGATGGAAAGACCTTGCGAAAAGAATCGTGTCAAGCAAATATTGTTGTTAATTATATAATACTGCTGGGCGATCCTTTAGCTGATAATGATTTACACTAAAACGAACCAAAATATTCCGAGCATTTTAGTCTGAATCCAACAGAAGCGTTTTCGAAACTCGTTGTTGATGGGAACGGATAAGAGGAAACTGAGATTGTGGGCGAAAAGGTATATGTTTACAAACTAACCATTACTCCTTCCGTCCCATCGAACCGAATTTATTGGTGAACATGCCCAGTCACATCGAGTCAAATACTTGCTGTACTAGTACGTAGTTTGAGTGACAAGGTCTTCAGGGCAAGACAACGATTGAGAGAGTTGGTGTCTTCTCGACAACGACACTTTGCCCAAATGTAGATTTGTTGCTTCCTTGACCTTTCATGGTTTCGATCATACATCCTTGTAAGGTTAGGAACACGTTATTCAGGGCAACAGATTCCAAATCATCATTATTCCTTTGTGGTAGTTGATGCCGCAGACTCTGTATGGATCGAGAAAATCCTAAGTCGTGTACGTTCAGGTGTGGACTATTTGCTGGTTGTTGAACACAGTTCGATTAGGCAATCCTGGCCCTTTAATGCTTCCGTAGCAATCGGGTCATTGGCTTTTGAGTGTGGCCTTGCATTATCCTGCTGCACATACATTCTGCTATGTGTTTGACCAGCCCATGTTATAGGCCTTTCTCGCGTATTGCTGGAATTACAGGTATCTGGCTTTTCAACTGATGTACATGCATTTCTAATCTGTGTGGGATGTGTCTCCTACTTGGAAAGATGAATCGCGTTCGAATTGTTTCAGGGAGGACGAAGCTTCTGACATGTTCCATTGTTCCAGCAGGCCGTTTTTTTGCTTTTCATTTGTACAGGTACTTTGTATACGAATGGCCAGATTCCGATTGTTCCGTCGAACACTTGCTTGGAACTCGTATCGTACCGTGGCTTTGCCAAATCATTTTTGTGATGAATCTCTCACTTTGTGCTGTAGAAGGAGGAGGTTTTTCGCCTTTCGCCAAGTAGTACCTTTGGTTAGTTTTGGTCAGGTAAACCATTCACGTCGAGATCAGAGATGCAGAATTGAATTCGTTCGAGTTTGCTCCGCTCGGTCAAATAGGGTTTTATAGAGTTAGTATGGGGCTGTATTAATCCTCCTTCGGCGATGCAAAGTGCTTGTGGAAACATTCAAGTGATTCGCCGTCGAGCTTGGCGCAATGTCAACGGGAAGGTCATGATTGCCTCAAGATCCAAAGTAACTGCGTTCTTACGTCCTGACCTGCCAATATGTCTAGCTGCTGTATATCAACCTCCCTTCTGATAATGATTGACAGCCACGATTGTAGATTTTTTTGATTGAGGTTTCATTTACTCTGAATCTTGTTGCAGTGGCGGAAATGGTCGCTATCATCAACTTATCTGACACATCCGGATTCTTCCTTCTGGCATTGAGAAAATCCCAAAGGCATTGGCCTGAGCAGCGAGTACTGTCATTGTTGTTTCCGTTATTTTGTCTTTGAGCAGTGGGAGTCCTGATATTGCATGTAGCAGCGATATTGGTGGGAAACATCCTGTATATGCTATTTTATACTCTGTAGGCTGTCTCAATGGGTTTCAATGTTCTTTTCATGTTTGTGTTGAGTTCTCTTGCCAGCCAAGGCTAGTAGTACTCTTCAGTTTCCCTCCAATAAATCCTCTGCATACCTGTTGATATGTCCTATATGGGATCCCCCATTCTGCTCATCTTCTGGGTTAGCAGAGTTTCTGCAGCCCGATTGATTTTTTGGAATGTTATCGCTTACTTGTTGTCGTATTCTGTGCTCTATGATTTCTTCGACTATTTTCCCTATGTTGACGATCAGCGACATTGGTCTATATTCACCTGGTTTGGCATTGGGCAGTGGTCAAATCTTGTGGAAGTGTCCTGCGTCTATGATGCCAACATTAATAGCTTTCAGCAATGTTCCCTTGATTATACCATTTGTCTGATCAGGCTATTGGGGATCCAGTCCACACCGCCAGCAGATTCGCTGCTGGCTTTTTTACGCTCGCTCCTGTTCTCTTATGGTAATATATGTGCGTTTGGTATTGCCAACCGTTCCTTCCATAATTCTGTTAGGAGTAACTCATGTTTTTCCAATTGTTCTATTTCGGTCAGGTCTAGATCTGGTGCACTGTAAGTCTCTTCAAACTTTGAGGCAATGGCTTCCACCTCCTCTTTGGCTTCCGTTCTATGGGTTTCATTTTCTTCTTTTCTTTTGTTAGTCTGTATGCTGAATTGGGCCAGTTTCCATATTTGTGCTCCAAGACGGGTCCTCTCATGCTGTTTGGACCATTATTGCCAAATGTTTGTTGTGACTTTTACTTATTGCTTCTTGAAGTCTAATGCTGCGTTGTTTAGTTCTTCTTGTCCCGTTGTAATCTGGTTTTAACTCTTTCGTGAACGTATATCGTAATGTAGTTCGCATCTGAGTTTGTTTGTTAATTTCAGTGCTGCTTTTACTTTGCATTTCCAGAATTTGCATCTGGTCAGTCGGACGTATCGGTATTTTATATTACGGGTTGTTGGAGCCTTGCTGTGAAATCTGTGAGTCCTATGTGTTGACCAATGGGCTGAGAGATCTGTTCTGCTAGGTTCATCATTGTTGATTTGATGTCAAGTTTCTTGATTCGTTTTCAGTTTTCAGGTAGTTTGTTGTCGTTTGTTTTAATATCGTTTTTTACGTTTGTTGGCAGATGGTCGCTGTTTAAGTCGACATTCACTTTGCAATTCACAATCATTGGGATATCTACCTAGTGTGCTGTCGTTTCTGGAAGTGTTTATTTCCATTATTGATTATTAGGAAGTCGTCTAACATTCCGTTTAGGTATGTGTGATTTTCTGTATGGTTTATGCCAAACCTTCGATCTCTGATGTTGTGGTCGTCAATTATCGGTTCTGCTCTTGTTAATTCTACTTATTTCCAGTCAGCTGTTCTTGTTGCTCTTCGATATCAGTGGAATATATGTGTGAATCAATATCATTTTGTAAGATGTTAACGATCTGAGTAGTACTAATTGCATTCTGTCCGAAACATTGTATTCATCACCGGTGGATATTATCTTTTCAACGTTGACGCGCTGTCTCAAGAATATTCCTGATTGTGTGTATTGATCATCGCATTCGTAATAAGGGAACTCATGAATTTTTCTTCGTTTTTCAACTCTGAAATGCAAAAGACGTCGATTTGGTTTTCCTCTTCGCAGAAGGTCAGTTCCTGTGCTTTTTCCTTCGCTTAGTTAACATGCATGCCGTTGGGCTATGGTCAAATTGCTGCTATTATTCACTTGTTTTATTTTGAATATTATTGAGCCGCGCCACAAAACATTGCGTTATTTTCAGTTGCCTTTTTTGTTTGAGGTAAGTTCTGTTTGGACTGTCCCTTTTCGTGTGGTGCTTGGTCTAATTCACTGTTTTGGTCACTGATTTTTTGTCCAAGAAAAATTGAGGTGGTGATTCTCAATTTTGGCAAGAAACGATATTGGGTGAATAATTTCATTCATGCCGTTAGCGAACTTTGGCTCAGCTTTGTAGATGTGGTTGACGTTTCAGAAATGTTCGTCAGTGATTTGTTTTCAGTAATCTTTTTTGAGACCTGTTTTGGGGCATTAATTGTTGGGTATTGTTATTTCTATATTGGTTTTCGAGTATTCCTCGCATTGATCATTTGTGGTAATGATGTTATTCATCATCGAGTATCTCTCTAATAAGAGAAGAGTCCCATGGTGGTTTAGTCTACTATGTCCCATCGGTGTTGATGGTTTTCCATGCATGTGGTGCAATACATAGATCGTGCTTTTCCATTGAACGCTGTCCCGTAATGATTTAATCCTTTCCTGTATATCTGTGGTCAGAGATTGTTTTGCCTGGCCTATGATGACTAGGTTGATCTCATATATAAAAGCTGCTATTGTTAATTCGAACAATCCAGTCCATTGTCGGTCCCGTTTCAATATGTCTACTAGAAATGCATCAAGCGTATGATTTTCATTGGGTAATGATCCGGCGTAGTTCAGTATTTTTGTCGCTATGAGAGTTCCCTTGTTTGGGTCTCTGCCATAATCACATTTGTTTCTACGTAATTGCTGTACAGTAATGTCTGGTATTGCTCCTGATGTTCTGATTGCTTCAAGTGCACAGGTGCCTGCTCCAACTACATTTCTAAATCGATAATTACTAGTGTCAAGTCTATGGCATATGTCTGGTGCAATCCAGTACTGTTTCCATCTTTTGTCATTCTCTTAATGTTGGTATCCTGCAATTGCTGATCCATTTAGTATTCGATCTTGGTGAACATTACTTATGTTCGTGTCCTTCCTGATGGCATGTGACGCATGTGGTGGCACCAGTGTTCTTTCACGTTTTTGTTTTCCACATCCGCAAAAGTCTTTTTGTTTGCACCCAAGCCGTAGTGTTCTTGCCATTAATCTTTGTTCTGGATGCTGTGCATTTTTTCCCGAAAAGTTGTAGCATGTCTTCTTCGAGCGCTTCGTCGGCATGACTCGCCGTGTTGTTGCCAATGTATTTGGCTTTGGCAGTGTGGCCTTGAGTGCAGAGTAGATCTGCCCTGACACGACGACCCTTTCTGGAATGCCAATTATGGAAAGTTTTCGGTCCATGTCAGTTTTTTTTTCCCTTTTTTTCTGGTCTGCAATGCTGTCCTTGGTAATGTGCAACGTTTTTTTGAGATATAAATATTGCCTTGTAGGTTGTTCAATTTGATTATCGATTTTCGTTGAGTTTTCCCTTATTGTAGACTTCGGAAAATACTTGTGTTTTCTTTGGGCTCCAGGTTCCCTTTTGAGTACTGTTTGTACCATGAATTATCATCTATGGCGATCATGAGGTTGGTCATATCCGGTGCTGTTATGTAATTGTTGTCGGTAGTTACTTTCGTCTACACGAGTCCTAATTTTCGCTTCTCACACTGTAAAACGATTGCAGCTCTCGGGTTTTATTATTTTTCAATTTTCTTTCGTAATTTTTTTACAACAATGAGATCTGTACGAGAAAATCATTTTGGTTGGACACATTTGGGAGGCCCCAATAGATAACCTAAAGTCCTTCATTCAAAAGTTGTCGGGTTAATACTTCCCGCACTGTACGAACTAAAATCAATATATCACTCGTTTCCTGTAGTGGATTCCCTGCTTTGTGTTTGCTATATCTTTGTGTGAATATTCTGCCTCGCTCGTTCTTCCGGCCGTTTGGCTATCCTCTTTGTTACAAGTTTCGAATTGCGCACATATGACACTTTGCCCTTTATGTCACCGACTTTGCTATCAACATCATTGAGACACAGAATCCAATCAATTTTCAAACCCATTTCACCAACCTTGAGTAGAAGGCAAAATCCATTACACTGCTTGTTAGGCAGCGTTCACAAAAGCTCAGTTGACTTGAACTTTGTAACATCTGAGCATTTGATGCTTTCTTTGTGTGAAGAGAGTTGTTGAATACGTTTGACCGACAGCCAGCTGACGTTTTGTAGGGGCAGTCGTTTGCTCACTCATTCGGGACCGTAGGTACTGTGCTTTATAGTGAGCTTCGTTCGGACTTTTCGGCAATGCCAAACCTGGCAGCTGCAAACTCGCCTTGTTTTATATTTGGCTTTTAGCTCGAGAAATTTGTCAGTGATGAAGTACAGTTTCCTCCTCTTTTGCGTGATAGTTCTATTGTTCTGGTTTTCATTTTTCTTCGACTGCAGCGATGATCCTGATCCAGAGCCGCTGAATTCCGAAGGAAATGTTCACCAGATGAGTAAAGTTCTACATTTCTTGGCGAGATCATGTTCTGATTGAAATTAACAGTCCATATAACATTTGCTGACGTTTCGTCAAAAAAAGACTCGATCTTCACCCGTATCCGCAATTTTGATCCGAAAAGTGATCTTATCCATTTATTCTACTGATTCTGTTTTGACTAACTTTGTAACGTTGTTCAGCTAACTTTGATCAATGTTCGTCAAATGCCTTTTTATCTATCGCTTCGAATTCCCCTTTTTTCAGTAGAAGCATGTTGCTGAGGCATTTTACGTTCTTTGTTGCTTCGTTCATATATCTCGTCGCATTTCTCGTCAAGGCGTTACTTTCTTTAATTTACCTAAGCAAAAGAAACATCGATCTGACAGTGGTTAATAAATCCAGCCACTGTTGCTGATATTTTCTTTCTGGCCGTGAAGTCGACGGTTAGGACTTTGAGCATAGACTTTAGTCCTGTCACCCAGAACAGCTGCCTTCCAAGTAAACCGGATTGATGTGAGAGAAATCAGCAGTTTTGAGGAGTATCAGTACTTTATAGATAGTTTTGTTATAGCGTAGCATCCTTGGGCCAGACGTCGGTTCCCCAGTGCACCATGGGCAATTAGGTCGCTCTCCGAACATAAACTCATACGTTCCATCGACTCACCAAACGGCTTCCACTTCTAGATTCGCCTCTATATTTCTCAATCAGCATTGTAAGACTATCTTTTGATTAGCAGCAATGTTGTTGCTGTGGAAAACACTGACATTTTTTCACTGTAAGGACGATGAAGCTCCCCGACCAGTCGATTCATTGAGGGCACTTCAACTGTTCATATGATTCCAGCTGCCCTTCTCTATATTTTACATGTGATTTTCAGAAGCGTGAAATACTTTTTTCCAGAAAGGCCATGTTATTTACATACTCGGCTAGATATAGGCAGTTGGTGAAGTGAGACGCAATGTACATGACCCAGGATCTAAGCATTTCACTGCATCGATTTGATTAGTGGGACCGGTACATTGGGGTTATTGTATGACAGATCATCCGATACATCAGTAATTACAATCACTGGATATTCCGACTCTGATTGGGCTGGGGATCTCGATACTTACAGATCGACCTCTGGTTATGTATTTCAAGTGAATGGCTCTCCGGTATATCGAGTTAAAAAACAATCTACTACATCTCTGTCATCATGTGAAGCTGAAACCATTGCCTCGTGAACTACACCCAGCACCTCTGAGTCAAATTAATCATGGTTCTATTGCGTTTGGAATTAGTGCAATTATTCATTCAAAGATGAAACACATTGATATTCGTGAGCATGATATTGGAAACTGGATCAAACAAATAATGCAAAATCGTGTACGTCCTCTCAAAAGATAATCTGGCTGGTATGTTTACCGAGGGTCTGTGCAAGGAAAATGCTGTAGTAGTGTAGTTGGGGGGATTCAGACTTGAACCCGTCCTGCACTCGATATCCCCGTCCATCCACTGATATCCGCTCGTTTGTGATCCGTACCAATATCACCTTTTCGATTCTTTTGCTCATGAATAAAATGCAGCTGCAGAGCAAGATATGGCATCGCGCTACGATAACCATACTTGGATCCCCGTCGACCGCCCACGCCACGTGAGAGCAATTCAGGGTAGATGGATTTTCACCGAACAGGTATGGTGTGGTTTGAAATACCGCAAAGGTTCGCGGATTCTGATGCTTTGAGTAATCCTGTGTACTACCAGTGAGTCCTTACATCCGCCTGGTTGCTACAGCCTACAAGTAGCTTGGGTATCCATTGAAGGAACATATTAGACCAGCTGGATTCAGCAACATAACCTGTCCTAACTACCACACCGAATGGGACCTGCCCCCACCGGATTACGTTGCCTATCTAGTGTAACGAGTTTACTGCCAGGCAACTCACTCTCCCACATTCCTTCACCAAACACAAGGACAACAACATTCACCTCAAAAAGCCAAAGCTAGATTTCTCGCGAAGAAATATTCTCAAACCTATGTCAACAACACCTGTAAAAAAAACCAGAGATTCTTTACCACATCCTATTTTAACGTATCACTTCTGCTCCCCATTTACGTCCAACAGCCTGAAGGTCATGGTATGCATGCTTACAAAAATAGTCTACGGCTTCAAGATGAAACATCAAAGATGCTAGGATTAGAGGCAAGATACAGTGACAAAAGCATCATCCTCAACAAAGGGAATATACGCTCGCTATCTTATCCCATTTCGGACTGGAGAATTGCTAGCCATTGATCTAAATTCTGATTGGTCGCAAAACCAAATATGGCTGACAAAGAGAATGATCGCAAAATATCCCCTATTCCCAATTTGCTGTATCCTAGATAGATGAATAGTTTTGTTGGTGCAAACAAGTTTTACTGAAGTTCATTCCGGATGTTTGAAACGTGACCATTTTTTGATGGAGGGCAAAACTGATAATATCCAGAATGCTATAGAGAACCACATTCGGAACAGGAATACTGCAAAAGCTAGAAATATGGATTTAGCAGGATCATATTGTCGGTATGAGACAGCAACGTTTATGGCAATTATCCCCATAATTACTGAAACAATTGTGGTCAATAGGGCAGCAAGCGATGCAAATGTGACCGGAGTACTCGTTAAATCAAGGACTGGATAGCGTTTGAGGCATTGCTTTTTGGCGACTGTGAAAGATTGATTGAGACATTTAAAGAAAAAAATAGCACTAAGAGCCTTAACGGTGAGATTCTTTTTCACGGACGGCGGCTGACAGCGAAGAACAAAGCAGTAGCACGAGAGCACAGAAAACGATGTCATAGTATCGCATACCTGACCCTGATGACAATAAATACTGTAGTAACTGGTCCGTAGTGTGCCTTTTGAACGGCAGGCTGCATTGGCGAAAAGAACAAGCCCGGTCATGGTCCTTGTAAATTCACTGGACAACTCCGTGGCGTGGGCGCGCATTTAATACAAAAGGGTCACGCAAATATTGTCAAGCACAGTTCGTTGATAAGCGATTGCGAGACGAATTGATTTCGCTGATACTTCCTGACCGCGTATTCAACCTGTTTGTTAGTCAACTTGCAACCCACTCTTGTTTCTAGGCATCATTTACCGCCAACGTTTCCGAGCGAACTTGCAAATCAGCGTCCCCGTATTAAAGATCAGAATCCAGCCTCAATATGTACAACTTTTGTATGTTGAAATTTCCACTCTTTACAAACCGTTTCGAACAATCGGGCGAGGAATAATCGCAGTTCTCCCTAGTATGTGGGTCTTTCACCCCTCAAATGATGGTCTAATAGGTTCCTTCAGTGAATACACAAGCTACTTATTGCGGCCAAAGGGAAGTAGGGAAAGCCTGGGTGTACACAGGTTTTCAAACCCAAGAACCCGCGAAACTTTGTATTCCATACCATACCATCACCCCTCATTACATTGAGACAACAAGACACAATTACAATGGAATTTCGCGTGATTGCTTCTTCCAGCAATCATTATTATCGACAAAATCTGGCTGATCACAAAGCAACCTTAGGGCAACATCACACCTTAACCTTTCGCCACGCCACATGCTTCATTCTTATAAAATTGCATGAGTCGTCTCGCACATTGTCTATCGTTTGTAGGAAACATTTTCCCCACCAACTCAAATCAATCACGTCTCATATGAAGGAACGGTTTTGCTCCCTCGCTGAAAATTACTCAATTTGCCATACTAACGAAGCATCAGGTCTTCTGCCAGATGGTTCATTGACTGGTCAAAAAGATCAGCGCGTCGCACTCCGGATGCAACATTCAACAGGAGTAATATCTCGTTCGATAACCTGAGCCACTAAATCAACAATTTCCTGTAACTTGGTTACAGGAAATTGTTGTTGTGGTGAAAGAGCAAGGCCGCCGTGGCATTCACAGAAAAATGCCAACGACATAAAACTCCTTATCTGGTCCTTGGACACTCCGCAATCAACTGCGCAAGTCACGGATCGACAACATGGGGGCGACGATCGATCGTGTTGCTGGTGAAAGGAAGTCGGCTGCCACGAAGGGTGACAATCTAGGGATGCCTGGCGGGTTAGTCTTCCTGATAATGGCTGTCGACCACGGTCAGCCGGCTAGCCTTTGTGCGCTTCGGCGTAGCTCGCGTTCACACCCAATTTATATAAGTTGGGCAAAGAACGAGCGACTAGAACATCGTCTGGGAAACCACACTGGACATTAATCTAGGAAACCGGATAACGAAATTTCATCTGAGAAATCGGACACTGGAAATTAATCTAGGAAACTGGATAACGAAACTTGATCTGACTTCTGAGCAATCGGACACTGAAAATTAATCTAGGAAACTGGATAACGAAACCCCTTTTGAGCAATAT
>OUQQ01000165.1:0-33656 GCA_900404475.1 Spongospora subterranea | reverse complement strand
GCCCTTACGTCCCGTTAACGTAACACTGTGTTCAGCCCTTACGTCCCGTTAACGTAACACTGTATTCAGCCCTTACGTCCCGTTAACGTAACACTGTATTCAGCCCTTACGACCCGTTAACGTAACACTGTGGGTTCAGCCCTTACGATCCGTTAACGTAACACTGTGGGTTCAGCCCTTACGATCCGTTAACGTAACACTGTGGGTTCAGCCCTTACCGGTATGAAATACAGATAAGTCCGGAACTGACGAGGGATTCCTAATCTCGTGTATGGTTGTGTTCCTGACAGTTCCGTGAAAAAGTAATGAGAAACGCCAAATAGATAAGATAATCAACAAAAGTAGCCAAACAATCGATGGACCAAAGAAACAACAGTTCCATTCAGTGATTTCCATAGCAACAACCTTAGTACACACCCTAGAGTAGCCAGAATCACCGCCGTAGAATACGTCACAACTATTGGCAAATACGCAAGAACCAATCAGAGAAATTCAATAGCAACAGTGTCTACGCGAACGAGTTTTAACAGCCCAGAAGAATCAGCATTGAATCACCCCCAAAACCAGCACCGAAACGACCAAGCCCAGAAGAATCACAGCCTTGGATGATTGCAAAAGGTTTGTGAGATGTGTATAGACTATAGAAAGTGTACATAGTTGCGAGAGCGTTTCGACTGCGCAGTTATTCCACGGCTTCGGCATTTTTCCAGGTCTGCGTCATAGCAGAGGCCGCGGCGCTCTGACCGGCGCCTCCGCACAAAATTTGCCGCCCGCGCAACCTCGTGCAAGTCGCAACAATGGGCCTCCATCATCATCCACAACAATGTCTGCCACGAAAGCGGCGGATCTTTCGTCGGCGCTGGCCGCCTTCGAGGCGGAGCTCAGTGGTCTGACTAAACGGCCCCCGCCGGTGAAAAAAGTAAATTCGACGCTATCATCGGCTCCCGCGCTCTCTGTGGCGTCATTTAGCGCCCCTCCCGTTATTGTTCACCGGCCAGATCTCGATGTAAATGCTCACCAGCAATCAGGTAGAATTGCTCGTTGTATCAGTCTGGTTTACTTGTCCTAATTTTTGGTTTTAGAACCGTCCATGCAGCATACGTACAGTACGGTATATGGGCATGATATGCAGAATAAATACAACGAAGCCCAGACGAAAGCAATGCAATTCAGGACTGAAGCACAACAGCAGGCGGCTGGGTACGGGAGGGCTCCACGTGTTGGATCTATCACTAGAAAGGCAGCTGGTAAAGTTTGGGAAGATCAAACCCTAGTTGATTGGCCTGAAAGTATAATGTTTTTATGGAAGAATTACGACAAATGACTTACTGTTTTTACTGTCAGATGACTATCGATTGTTCTGCGGTGATCTTGGCAATGAAGTAAATGATGAACTGCTAGCCAGCGTGTTCACCAAGTATCCCTCTTTTGCCAAAGCCAAAGTCTTAAGGCAAAAGAAAACCCAAAAGACCAAGGGCTACGGATTTGTAAGTTTCTTGGATGTAAATGATTTCATGGCGGCGTTCAAAGAAGTCAATGGTGTGTGGCTGTTTTTTATCTCCGTTACTTGTTTTCAATTTTTCGTTTAGGAAAGTACGTCGGCAATCGGCCAATCAAACTAAGGAAATCGACCTGGAAAGAAAGGAACGCAACCAGTTGAAAAAACACACCCTATTGTTGCTCTGGTCTTTTAATATATATTTGGAATCAATGCAATCGTTTCCAAAATGCACTGAAGATATTCAGTGTGGCGACCCCAAAAACGTCTTCTCACATTCCACACAATGCGACATGTCAAATCCTCTTTCATGTTGCCGAATATGAATTTTAAATGGTTTTATTTTTAGAAAATAATAACTTAAACGGTATCCTTGTTGTCCGACCTCAAAGCAACCCATGACTTGTGTGTGTGTTCGATGACGGTGACAGCGAAATCCTATCAGATTGGTGGGTCATCGTGCATAACTTCAGCAGGTTAGCATACCTTTGTCATGAATTCTTCATCCAGAGCAAACGTATTCTCGGGTTTGCCCTCATGGGTTTTGTAGACGCGTAAATATTCGCGAATCGCGTTGATTGCGCCTGGCATTTTATCCTCAACGTCATCGATATCGTTGAGTTCATGAGCTAGCGGATCGTTGATCTAATTTATCGTTTTCAACGTGTCAGTCTAACCATGGCTATGATATTTCCAAAAAATAATTCCTTACCTGGATGGCCATTACTTTCCAGTCAGTCTCATTATCGTCGATCAGCGCCAGGATGCCGAGAACTTTAACAGCGGCGACTTCGCCAACGCGCATCTGCCGAGTCCCAATCTCTAAAACGTCTATGGGGTCATTGTCGCCTGGCAAATTTGTATCGGGGTGGAGGAATTTAGGATCCTCCCAGGTTTGCGGGAATGCACCATAATTAAACATCATATCTCCATACTTGTAAAAGCGCAGTTGCCCGTTCTTTACGTCCTGTTTGATTGGGTTAAAAATTTCTCCGGTGGCGATCTCGAACTTGGCTCTGGTCCACTTTGGAATTTCACAAATAAACTACAACCGGGTCAGTTGCTGAAGTATTCTACGACATGAATTCGACAAACATTGAAGATTTTCGCATGGTGTCCAACGCCCAGATTGTACAGTGGAATATCGTGCCATGGGGAAATTTGCTTCAAATTATCATTCTTTTGTTTGTAATAGAATTTGACTCGAAACCGCCTGGAGCCTGGTTGCCCGACTTGCTGCGTCTGTAATTTCGTCAGATCAAACCCGCTTGCATCTTCCAGTTTCGCTCTAAGCAATTTAAACCGTTGCCGATATTTGTCAGCATCGTCGAAATCTTTATGGGAGTTTTCCCACCATTCACTGAGTCGAGCATTTCCAGTTAGCGTTGATGATCGTGCTGCTCTCAAACCAGTTTACCGAAATTGTTTGAATGTTACAGTTCCGGTTCCGTTTGGGTCTAGAATAGCCATTGCCTGAGCCGCTTCTTCGTCAGTCAATGGCTCCCCCAGTTTCGTATGGACAAGTGATATATCCTGAACGGTCAGAGCGCCCGATCCCGTTGTATCAAAACACTAAAAAAAGATTAAACATTCAACCATATCGGGTAAAACCACATTCAATCTAACCGAAAATACCGCCTTGAGCGTCTCCCGTTCGGCAACTGTCAATCTGTTATCGGGTTGGGATTGACCATCCTGAGTCGCCATTTTCTGCAGACGCTCATTAGCGTCGCGTAAATGCCCACACTCTTTCCGTATTTGCGCCACATCGTCTAACACCGAAATATCAACAACGCTATCCCAGTAACACACGACGCTGGCGCAATCTGACCCAGCTGCGCCCGTCTCCCCGTCCCGCCAACAACTAACAATGTCGTGGCCGTCGCCAGCGCCGCCGTACCGCAGCAGGCCAGCGCCAGCGCCGCGTTGCTCAGCCCGCCCGAGTTGTTGGCCATCGTCGGGAGTATCAATCCCCTAAGAAAAAATCCCCTGAACGCGCGTGCTCTGGCAGTGATCGATCGGTCTGGCAGATCTTGTGCCAATATTGTGACTGGGGCAGCGGCCCCCTTGTCATCTGGTAACGTTTGGACCGATGACTCCAAGTTACGATTGCCACAGGAGCAGCCTCTTGACATGTATAGTGTTACAAGAAATTGACCAACTTCTCTCGGGCGATTTTCTCCATTTCTCCTGGGAGGACGTTGGACCCAGCTTACGAATCGCGTTTGACAACGGCGTTCAGAAAAGATGTTGCTTCTGGGGGGTGGATGACCTCGTTGGGTTTTCTGTTGCCGGGTGTGTTGTCTGCTTTCGTAACTAGTCCAACTCGGGATGAAATCAATAGCGATATTGTGTTGATGTTGTTTGGAGTCTATCTGGGCTCCATAGAAAATTGGTTGTCGCTTTCTGGTCGTCGCAAAGCACCGCCGAATATTTATCTGCGGGAATACATTGGCAGATTGCCATTGCCCCGTGTTTTCTTCATTAAAAAAAGCAGCTGGGCACATCACTAAACTGTTGGACGCATAGGAGTTTCCGATATTCAACAAAAAAAGTTTAGATTTTGAGTACTTTAGTCCATCCCTGATAATCCTCCTCGTTATCGGCGACGAAATAAAAGGTTCGCTCGTCGCTGACGACCGTGAGCATGAACTCCTTGCCCCATTCCATGCTGCGCCCGGGTTTCGCCACGTGCAGCATCTTGATCGGTTTGAGCTGGGCGACGTCGTGCGGGTCGTGGTAGTAGCAGAGGTGGGAGCCGGCCAGCGCCACCCACCGCCTCTTCCACGTCTTGATATCCCCGCCCTGAACCAACAGAACCACCCACCGACAACCGATCAACACACACACGACACGTCCAGGGACGGTTTCCCAGTTACACGTTTGGTCAACCAACCGACATGGGTCGCCAGGGTGAACGAATCCATGTCGATATACGCCTTGCATTCGGGGCACAACATCGTCGGGCCACGATGCGGCGACGACGACGTGGCCGTCGCCGCCCCCGAAATCCTGGAGATCCAGTGGCGTTTATCGGATTCGCTTTGTGCCTCTAATCGCAGTTCCTTGTTAGACCCAGAGACGAAGAACACGAGCAGGTCGCCCGAGGAGGCCCCATCCACGGCCGACCCCTCATGCAAATGCAGGACGCCCTTGGGCAGCGTTCGCCCCAGCTCGGCCGGGTCCCGATAGTACAGCAAATGCCCATCGACCACCACGAACCAGCGCCGCGTCTTCGGGTGCAATGGCGATTTCTTGCGCCACAGCCAGCCGCTGGTGGCGTGGGCGTCGGCGGCCAGCGCCACCTTCAGCAGCGATTTGCACGTCGGGCAATACGGCTGGCCCGGGACCCGATTCGCCATCGCGTAACGCTAAATGGTCACCAACCAAGCCGCGGGTGGCGTGTGCGCATCCGCGAATGGCCAAGGGAATATCTCGGGCGGGAATCGCCCGCTCTCCCTCTCCGTGAGGAATGATTGGGCGCCTCGCGGACTCCCGCTCGCTCGTCCATCAATATAGTTTGATCGTACACCCGTCGTGATCCCCCCGTTAGTCCATTTGGGGATCCTCCGATTTGATCGGCCGTCATTGGTCGTTTGGGCCGTTCCTCCCTTGGTACATGTTATTGGCGGCGATGCCGGCCAGCCCAGCGCCCGCCTTCGCCGTCCTCAGGTCGGCCCAGGGCGCCTTCTTCATCCGCAAGCTGACCGTTAGCCTGGGGAAAGGCGACAAACGTGGCGTGGGTATGGCGCCAACACAGTCACACTTATCATTAAAATACTGATAATGGCCATTTAGATTTACATATTGGAGAATGTGCAGATATCGGGCGGCTTCACGCCATGATCCATTTCAATTGGTCGATCCGAAGGTTCGAGCTCGTACCAGTGGGGAAAGGGGGTCTGATCGTGAACGACCTGCTCTATGCGGTCGGGGCGGCGCCGATACCGTTGGACTCGGGCGACGTCATCCAGGTCCCGTGCTCGAACCGGTGCCAGCACGATTTCGTGTTCCTGTTGGCGGCGGCCAGCACCGATCGTGGGCCCTATGATATGTCGCTCTATCGCCCGAACGAGAAGATGACCGGGCGCGACTTGGGCCGAGCCCCCTGGTCTATCGCCGAACGCGATCGTTTCTGCCGCGCCGTTCTCGATTTCGGCAATTTCCGCCCGCTGGACGTGAAGGTGCACGCCGAGCTGCACAAACGAATCCCATACGAGATCGAACAGTTCTCGATCGCGTTCATGGCCAGTCTTCGCGAGCATTGCGCGGGATCGTTGCGATGCTATCTGGATTCGGTTCTGGACGCGGACGAGGTCGTTCAGACACCGGAGGTGATCTGCAGCTGGCGGCAGCTGAGGAAGTCGGCACCGCTGTGGGCCCGGCGCCTTCGTTCGCTGCACCTGCTGCTGGAGACGATTGACCTGCACGAACAGTTCGGGAACGACCTGGTCAGCGACGTGAACGCCATGGCTTCGGCCACGCTGCCAACACCATCGTGGACCACGGTCGACGATCGTGCACTGTTAATGGGCGCTTATCGCCATGGCTATACGCAATTCGACGCCATTCACACAGACCTGACGCTGACGTTCGCCATCGACCGGGACGTGTGCTGGCCGTCGGCGCAAGCGTTGACGGCGCGTCTGGATCGACTGCTGAGTGACACGCTGGACGTCTCCCCCGCCGGCAACGGCGTCGCGGTCAAGGCGAAACCGTCGCTGGGCGCCATCAAACCCACGGACGAAGAGCGGTCTCAGCTGTTCACGAAAAGGCAACGAGTGGATTTCATGCGGGCGTTGATGATCCATGGCATTGGGCGCCAACCCGATGGGAAAATCGACTGGTCGGCGATACGAAGAAGGGATGGGCTTCGCTACAAGCAAAACAGCTCTCTAGCGGTAGGTTTGCGATTTCCCTGATTTCGGCGTCGTTCTGATTGGGCCTCGTGCAGAAAATATTCCAGGCGTTCTGCGATGAATCGGCCAAGATGGCGCCCGGCCTGCTGGGTTCTGGGAACGACGTGCACGACGCCAATGATGCGGACAACGGGGTCATGACACGAGTCGTGGCCAAGAAGTTCAGGAAACGAATCGCGCTGATGCACGAATTGCGGACACGAGTTCTGTCTCACAGCGATCTGTCGCAGCTGGTGTTGTCGGAATGCCCCCCGCCTGCCACCACCAGCCTGCCGTCATGGTGGCAGATCACACACGACGTGGACCTGCTGAAAGGGATCGCGCGCCATGGGATTGGCCAATGGCAGGAGATGTTCTCAGACCCCGATTTCGACTGGCCCTCGCCCGTGGAGATACAAGCGGATCCAGCCAGATCGGAGCCACTGTTCAACAGGGCCAGGCAGTTAATTAAATTATACTCAGCGCGATCCCCGAACAAGACAATCGGACCGTTCGAGACGCGCCCCGAAGATTTCATCGATCTTCCAGAGAGCGTACGGGAAGGGAAACGTCGACGATCAGATGGCGAATACGAACCACGCAAACGCATCACAATCCGAATATCAAAACAAACAATGACGATTGTGAAGAAGAATGAATAAATCGCAAATAGGTGTCGGTTCTGTATAGAGTAATAGCTGTCTAGGATTTGGGGGAAAGATATGTAAGTGCTTCATAAATCAGCAGCTGACGATTGTTGATGTGGGGGTTCAGATTGAACTCGGTATTCAGGGGTATCGCTCAGCGACGAACCCAAAATAGGTCTACGAGCAAACGGGATCCAACGACAACATGGTAAAGCAAGTGCAGATCGATTGAGCTTAGGAAGAATCTGAGTTGTGAATCCCTGGCCATAACTTGAACGAAGGCGGTGAATACACACAACAGCAGCTAGGCGACTGAGAATAGCCAGGAATATGATGACAAATACTTTGAACAGCATAAGCCCATCAAAAAAGAACGGTTGGCCTGATATAACTTCAGTTTTTTTGGGGATGCAAACAACGGCCAACTAGCGTACCCGCTAAAGTAAATAAGAGTACAGTCAAATAGAGAGGAGTGAAACAGGAGAGCATTATTGTCATATGAGTCGTCCGCGAATCCTCAATATGGACAGCTGCAACCGAGACAAACTGAAACGCTATATCCGCCAAGAAGAACAAAATCCCCGCGCTTGTAAGAAATGGTCCCTTAGTGAAGAAGAACGCCGTTACAAATGCAATTAGCGTCAGTTGCTGAACAAGAATGTGTCGGAATAATTGACAAACAAACAACAACGTCGACAATGTACCTGATTTAAACGGTAAATGGTTACAAATTGGACATAGCGCTCGTAAATCTCGCGGAGAGACAGGTCTGCGCCAACAATGCGATAAAACCTAAATAAGGCAAAACATTAGGTGCACTTTTCGATTTGAAAATCAGTGCGAAACAGATACCGGAATCCCATCTGGGTAATCACGCTACCAAGCCCAAGCCCAATTAAAAACAGTTGATAACAAACAACCTCTATTAACCCTAGATATAGCACTTGAAAAAACCTGCAATGAGGCTGCACCATGGATTGTTCATACCTGGAATGCAAATCCAGTTTATAGAGGCCTCGGAGCATGCCGATTCCTTATAGGAAAATTCAATAATCGAACGCATCGCTAGGAGTAGCGATGATCCGATACAGGCGAAAAGAGCAGGTCGTGACTCGTTGAAAACGGCGTCAAATGCAAAAATGACGTTATACACAGCGCTAATAATAAAGCAAATGAAAAACCAGTAATTTTGGCCAGAATCCAATAAGCCATGGCTCGCAACAGCGGGAAGTTTCCAGACAATATCTGTTAGGAGCCGTGTTGTCGCTACCTATGAAATCGGTTCGTGATTAAATAAATAAATTTTCCCTAGAGCCCAATCGCAGATTACCAGGAATGAATGGGCTATAACGGCAGTGAGAAATATCTTACTGGAACGAGATATACGCGTTCTAGGTCCAAGGTGGGTTAGGCCAGATCTCTGGACGCCGATTCCCAGCAACGGCTGAGGCCAGGAGCCCGACGCCAGCGGTTCCGACAGCATGATACCGTAGGAATGTCACGCGGGACCGCACGGTATCCGGAAGACCACTGAGGGCGGGTATCCTCTCGTCCAGCCGACCGCCCCGATCCTTCCAGCGGGGGAATCCACCAGATCGAGACCGATCAACAACAATAGCGAAGTGAGTTCGATTATTCCTATTAATGAAACACAACACAGAGAGAGAGTGTGTCGTGTGTTGAACTGTGGAGGGATCGTCAACAGAGAGGACGACTATACTGACAGGGAGAGAGAGGGAGGCGCCCCGTTTCCCTTCACGACCCTGTGACGGTTCATGATGAATCACCCAACACTGTGTAACACTCTGAAGGCGGATTATCCCGAGACTGGGTGATGACGTTACACCGCCAATGATCATGACACGTAAGAAGGGGGGGGAGTCCGTCCGCAATGTTCAACGTGGGTCAACGGCAGTTCAACTGGCGCCATGCCAAGATGGCGCCAGACCATACCCATACGGAAATCTGTGGAATGCGAGGGAGTCCCTATTTTACCCACGCAAGCTCTATCTGGTACAGGAAGGTCGAGGATATGATCCGGGTCGCTGTCGTCGCTCAGCGTGGCGGGGCCTATGATCCACCATAGTGAATCCTTGGGCGACGTCAGACGGATCGTTACTTGAACGCCCGTCGTGAGCTTTACGGACAACGTGCTTGATCGTACCTTTGGAACGGGACCAACGACTACACACCTGTCCGTTCAGTCATTTCAACGAATTCGCTGATGTAACATTCGCGCCACGAACGATCGTCACGAGATCGTGTCGACAGATTGGCATAAGGGAAAACAGCACGGCGACCAATGAACAATAAACATAACGCATTCTCTTTTATTGAAGAGATGCCATTCTGTTCAATGTTCTTCACACCGGGTCGTTATCGCTCGCCAGTTCGCTACGGTTCGACGCCATGAACAACCGTGACCCCGCTGTCCTGGGGCGACACGCCAAACATCGTGGGGACGCGGGAAACGAAACCACAACAACAGCAGCGGAACTTGGGCGACACGGCAATATGGCGCTACAGACCAGTGCAATTGCGGGTCGCGCACATTCGAAATCGGGCAAGGGAAGAGGAAATGGCGACGCCGATCTCGGTGTCGGATCTGCGCACCCATCCGCTGACGGCCGTCGCCAACGACAACTGGGCCCGCGATGGACCGGACACGACGACGGCGACGACAACGAAATTCGACGACCGCCTGGTCGACCGGGTTTATGTCGATTTCATCCACAATTCCGAGGACAATCTGGGACTCAGTATATTGGAGATGAGCTCCTATCTGGAAAAGTAGATTGTGTTGTTTTTTTTGGTTTTTTCGCCTTCGCGAAAATCCCCGTTTCATTTTTTTGTTTTTTCTGTTTGTGGTTTTTGTCGCCACCGCGGAATCGCCGTTCTCATCTTGTTTGTGTAGCTATCTATGGAAACACTTTCACGCCGAAATGAAACCGACGAAACCGTTCGTGCTGTCGGTGATCGCCCTGATCAACGAGAAGATCCGCCTGAACATTCCGACCTGGGGTAATCCATCGCCTTGCTCTCGTCGGTTTTCGCGCGTGTATTCACGCTCCCGTGTGCGTGTTTGTGTTTCAGGTTGTTTCGAGTCGCGCCCGGGCGATTTCAAACGCCTCCTGTCCGAATGTTTCCTGATCCACACGCAATCGCTATCGCCGCACGAACAGGCGTCGTTCATCCTGTTCCTGATCACAGCCTACCAATCGTTGGAGAACGCGTTGGTCCGGTCGGTGGCGCTGTCGTTCGCATCCCTACCGCTCTGGGTCCGCCTTCCCGGTCGCGCCCGCGCCCAGCTCTTCCGCGACCACCCCGACCTCTCACCCATCTACTCTCGAACCGCACCGGACCCGTCATCGCCGGCGGCGGCTCTGTTCTGGAGCCTGATCTACCAGTTCATTCACTGCCTGGACGACCCCGATATCGATCCGGCCTACGCGTCGCGCTTTGTCGAATTGCTGACCGACATGGTGTCGCAGCTTCCGACGCGCCGCTTCATTCGACCCGTGATCGTCGCGTCCCATGTTATCGAACGGGCGCACCTCAGTGACGGTGCGTGTTTGGTTCGGCGACGACCACCCCGGTGACAAAATCGGTTTGACAACGTGCGTTGGTTGTTCAGGTTTTCGGGATTCGCGATTGTGCCGACAAATGCTGGGCGTTCTCGAGTCGTACATGGATTTCCCGATCGACGACCGCACCGGCGAGCCGTTATCGGACACAGAGATGGAGCAGCGCCATTACCATCGTCTACAGATTCTTCAGCGTATCGCGTTCAAACATCATCAACCGGAATTGTACTGTGTTTACGCCCGTCCCTGTCCGCGTTGTGTTCCTCATTCGGCGTTCGTTCAGGCTGGCGATGGCGCTGGCCCCGATCGGCGCCGTCGACAAGCCCGAGTCGCTGACCGGGTACCTGGCGCCGCTCTCCCACGAGCAGCTGGTCGAGCTGGCGTCGCGTCTGGACCTTATCGACCCCGAATCCGACCTCGACCGCGCCCTGCCGCGCCCCCTGATCGAGCAGGTCTTCGTTCGCGTCTACTGCCGAAAACCGTCGAAACGCCAGGAGGTGTCGCAGCTGCCCCTGTACCCGACCGAGGCCATCATCTTCGACACCAACCTCGTCCCCGACCGTCAGTTCCGCCTTCGCCAGATCCGCCACCGCATCTCCGCCCTCAAATTTCACGTCCTCAGGTCAACGCGAGGATTTGTCCTGCCTTCCGTTGCCCAAGCTCAATCTGCAGTTCATATCGATGCACGACTACCTGATCCGAAATTTTCACCTTTACCGTCTCGAATCGACTTACCAGATCCGACAGGTCCGTCGTTGAAATCATAGTGTTTTCGAACAAATAGTTTTGTTGTTTTTTCATCAAATTTTTGGCCGATTTGTCGTTCACGGGTCCGGACGAATTGGTTTCTGATGAACATTCGCAGGACATCTGCATGGCCGTTTCCCGAATGGATCCGCGAATCCACCCAGACACGGGGGTGACGATATTCACGGGCTGGTGGCGAATGGCGGCGCCCATCAACGTGATCGCCATCACGCACGTTGGGCGGAACAAGGTTGGCGAGGATAAACCTTCGACGGTTCTGGCGGGTAATCATGTGTTGCTCTCCTCGTTGTGTTGCGCCCCCGTTTTATTGACGACCGACCTCGCTCAACTCGTAACACGTTTTCGTCGGTTTTAACGGTGTGAATTTGCAGAAATTGAGGTCGACCTTCGCCCGTTCCGGGGCGTTGCGCGTCAAGAGTGGGACGAAATCAAGGAGCACGACGTACTGTTCGCGTTGGAGGTGCGTTTTATCCACTAACCCCCTCCCCCTTTCCCCGTGATCGAGCGTTTGTCCAGATTCGGGCGACAACGCATTCGGATTCGGTTGACGGCGATGAACGTGGCGCTAAGAACGAGGGCAGTCGGACGCTTCATCACGATATCGTAATCGATTCCTGGTCGTCAACTCGTGCCCGCCTCATGTCACTGATCGTGTTGGTTGGCGAACACAGGAGTCGATCGCGCAGCTCTCCAGCCGCGTCCGCGGCTGCGAGGTGGTCTCGGTGAAGGACGGGTCGGGGCGCCTGATCGACTTCCAGAACCCCAATCCGATCGGATTCATGCGCACTTTCACGGTCGCCTTCGACAGTGCCCAATACAAGATCGACCTTGACGCGTCGCAGCGCTCATCCGAGGCACGATCATCCAACACCATCCGCGTTTCGGTTTTTTGTCCTAAATTTGAACTCGTCTCGTTTTGGATCAAAACCCGAAATCAACTCCATCCGCGTTTTGTTTTCATTCAAAGTTGCAATTTAACACCATCCGCGTTTCGTCTTTGGTTTTAGATTTCAAACTTCATTGCCGTTTTCTTTTGGTTCAAAAACTCGATTGACCATTGTCGCCTCGTTTTGGATCAAAATTCCACAATTCAACTCCATCCGCTTTTCGTTTTGGTTCAATGTTGCGATTTCACTCTTCGAAAGGTTCTAGTTTGTCGTTTTGGTTGTCGAATCTGTTTGTTTTCTGCAGAGATGGTCATTGCCGTGCTGTATGTTTTGCCGTTCACGTCGTCTGACCGAGTTTCGGTGGTGCCAGATTTCGGATGTCACGGGGACGTCGCTGTACAACACTCTGAACCTGCTGGTCCGCCGGCGCCCCAAGGAGAACAATTTCAAGGCCGTGCTTGAGTCGATTCGCGACATCATGCAGATGGACGTTAGCGTGCCGGAATGGTTCAAAGAGGTACAATGGCGTTGCGTTGGTTGTTGATTCGATACCAATTTCGGCGGCGGTCGATGTTTTTTGCTGAATATCGTCATAGGTGTTCCTGGGTTATGGCGCGCCAGATCAAGCCACGTACCCGTCGCTGGCCAACCAGCTCGACCACGTCGACCTGCACGACACGTGCGTGGACGACGACCATCTCAGGGCGTCGTTTCCGTCGTATCAGATCGAGTTGTCGGACGAGGCCAACGGTCCACCATATCGTCTTACCTTTCTCAATGCCGTTCGCTCTTCATCAACCGATAACGCCGACGCCATCGAGCCCTCCCCATCGTCGCAGGAACAGCTAAATCGTCTCAAGGTTGTTGGCGTTGTCGTTTTCCGTTTTCTTGATTCAAACTCGGTTTCGTGTGTGTTTAAACATCACCCGCGTTTTTCTAGCTCAGAAGAAATTCCATATTCAATTAGCGTTTGGGCAGGTATCGCAGCTTCGCGAGATGCTGGCCGAGATGGGCCAGTCCACGGCCGGGAAGAAACCCGAGTTGGTAGAGCGATTGCTGTCCAGCTCGCCCGTTGACGCCGCACCGAAACCGTTCGTCGCCAATGTCACGTCGTATTCGTCGTCATCCATGTCGTATTACGCGTCCCATCTTCGCAACACGATTCCGTTCACCCCCGTCCAGGTTGGGGGTTTCTCGTCGTTGTTTTATTCGATTCCGTTTTGTTCGTCGTTTTCTCCGACTCCTTTCATTCGGTGTTTTCTTCGATTCCTTTCGTTCGTTGTTCTCTTCAGTTCATTATTTTTGTTGGCTTCTGCGATTTCTTATCGCTGACGATTGTGGCGCAGGTGGAAGCAATCGTATCCGGTTGCCAGCCGGGTCTCACCCTGGTGGTCGGTCCGCCGGGAACCGGCAAGACCGACGTGGCCGTCCAGACGATCGTGAACCTGCACCACCAGTTCCCCCGCGAACGGATCCTGTTGGTGACGCACAGCAATCACGCCCTCAACGACTTGTTCAGCAAGCTCTGCCTGAAGGATATCGATCCCGGTCTAATGCTCAGATTAGGTAGAAATGAGCAACGTTCTTTCCATCTCCATCGCATTTCCCCTTTTTTGCGCCTTTCGCTCTTTTTTCTCAAAACCGTTTTCCTGGAAACTGTTCCGAAAGTCTGAGCTCAATTCCAACGATGTTTAGGGCAAGGGCACAAAGAGCTGCGGCGGCTTCGGGAGGCGGCCGACGCCGGATCGTCTGGGCTGGAGACCGATTTCAGCTCGCGCGGGCGGATCGATTTTATGTTGGGTCGGCGCCTGATGCTGCTGTCGCAGGTCGCCCAGTTGGCGCAGTCCATCGACAGGGAGCCGGCGCTGCCATCATCGTCGTGCGACGCCGCCGCCATTTTCTACAAGGACGTTCTTCAGCCGAAAATGAAGGAGTTTAGGTATGTTCCGTTTATGTTGTTCGACGATATTGTGTTTCTGTTTCGCCTCATTTTGTCAAATTATTTCATCTGTTTTGGCCAATGTCGTCGTCTTCTTCACATTGTGTGTTGGAGACGGTGTATTCGCCGTCCAACGTTGCTTTTAACATCACCTCGTTTCCAGGGAAGCTGACTCCCAACCCGCCGCGTTCCCCTTCGCCAAGTACTTCCAGAACACGATATTCCCCGAGGACAAAGCCGACGAACGCTCGGCCATCGCCGACCGCTGTTTCGCCCATCTGAATCGCATGTTCTTGCAGCTGCGCGAATGCCGACCGTTTGAGGTTTTGCGTCGAGGTTCGAGTCTCCTTCGTTTGTCGATTTCGTTCATTGCGCAAAGTTCGTTTTCTGGAAATTTTATTGAAATCTCGCCGATTTTATCATGTTCCGTACGCTGTTCTTTGTGGTATCTGATTTCAACGCTGTCAGGTCGCGATCGTGCCGACTATTTGCTCATGAAACACGCTCGCATCGTCGCCATGACCTGTACGCACGCGTCGCTGAAGCGTCACGACCTGATCGATCAAGGGTGAGCACCTGACTCTTTCGCGCCACGGGGACGTTCCGTTCTAACACAATCGCGCTGGGATTTAGGTTCCGGTTCCATTCGATGATCATGGAAGAGGCGGGGCAGGTGCTGGACCTCGAGACCTGCATCCCGCTCCTGACACAATCGCCCGATCCCGGTACGGTTCACCGCCCAACGAATTTGCGCTCTTTCTCATCGTCGTGTGTTCGCCACCGAAAGAGTTCGGCTGGCTTTTAAAGCGCATCGTTCTTCTGGGCGACGATCGCCAGTTGCCGCCCGTGATCCAGAACCAGGCCATCCAGACCTACGCGCACCTCGATCAGTCGTTGTTCGCTCGCCTCGTCCGTATCGGCGTTCCCGCCATTCAGCTCAACAGCCAGGTAAAATTCAACTAGTTTCATGTTCGTAACGAACTTCATTGGGTTTTCCCGCAAAACAAACAAATTCGCCCATCGAATCCCGAAAATCGTCGCTGACCCCCGAACGTTCCAGGGACGAACGCGCCCGGCGATCGCGTCGCTGTTCAGCTGGCGCTACCCGGTCCTGGGCAACATGCCGTCGGTGACGGCCGGCTACTACCTGCTGGCCAACGCCGGATTGCGCCACACCCACCAGTTCGTGGACGTTGGCGATTTCGAGGGGCGCGGCGAGTCGCAACCGTCGCCGTATTTCTATCAGAATCTGGGCGAAGCCGAATACCTTGTCCAAGTGTTGGTCCATCCAGTTCTTCACTTTGCTGTGTTTTGAAGCGCAACATTATTTGTTTTCCTGTTCAACGCACAGCGTTTGTTGTTTTTGTTTTCAGCGCACACCATTTTGTTCTTCTTCCATTTCCTGATCGCGGTTTTTTTGGTTCCCTCGTTATCGTCTCGTGCTGGTATTTTAATTCCAACACCGATAATGCAGGTACATATATCTTCGCCTTGTCGGCCATCCGGCATCGCGAATATCGGTGATCACCACGTACAATGGCCAGAAGCAGTTGCTGCGCGACGTGTTCAACGCGCGCTGTTCGGGGCCGATCGGCCATCCGCATAAGATCACAACCGGTATTCAACGCGTGGCCGCCGTTCTCAACGCGATCTCTGACCCGTAAATCTCAGTGGATCGGTTCCAGGGTCAACAGAACGATATCGTCCTGTTGTCGTTGGTCCGGACGCGTAATGTTGGGCACATTCGCGATGTCAGACGATTGGTCGTGGCACTATCTCGCGCTCGATTCGGTAAAATCGTCACGCTCTGAAGTGTCATTTCCCGTTGGGTTTCTCGATGCGTTTGTTTTTGTTCTCCACACAGTGTTTCTGATGTCAAATGCGGAATCGTGTTTCGCAAATTCGCTCAACAATCGGTGTGCAGGTCTGTACGTGTTCGGTCGCGCCGATCTCTACCAGAACTGTTTCGAACTGGCGCCGGCCATGAGGCAGCTGCTACAGACCCCGACCCAACTACAGCTCGTCCGCGACGAACGGCATCCCACGGCCCGATCGGTGGATGACGGCGCCGCCGTCCTCGCCGTCAAGGACGTGCTGCAGATGGCGCAGATCGTTCAAGAGATGATGGGCGAATCGAACCCGCTCTAGTCGCTCCCTCCACACACACAATTATTCAACAACAATATTATACAATTGCTTATTCCCGCGACCCCTTTATTGGTTTTCCGATTTTCGCCCACGATCTTGGATTTTGTACTTTTTTGTCTCCGTCGCGGCGGCTTTCGCAACGACCAACGGGTGTGAGGTCGTCGTTGATTAAGTTCGGGAATATATTGAAGGAATGGCGAAATTAGGTTCAAGTTCGTCGAAATTGAGTTCGGCCGCCCTCATCCTGTGATGGGATGGCGATAGTTTCACCATTCAGAACACCGGATCGTTGGTCCCCCTATGAGCCGATCGGCCAGGCGCTACGAAGGCGCCCTGGTCCAAGGGAAGATGCACGGCCTGGGGCGCATGATCCTCGCCGATGACGGCGCCGTCGTCGCGTTCGACGGCGAGTTCCGGGACGGCCTGCGCCATGGACCCGGGCAATTAGCCCTCGCCCCAGATGTCGCCAACCTAACACACACGACCCGGCTCTCCAACTCATACATCCGTTCATCACGCCATGACCCAATCCATTTCTCTGTTCGGAATTTTTCTGAATTCGACGTTGCTTCGTTTTCAGAACAGCCTGATTTGTTCAATTTGCGAAATTCCAAACGGTTTCAACGCATTTTGTTTCGAAATTACACGGGTTTGGGGCGTTTCGAGCGCGTTGAACCGACGAATCCGCACAGGTGACGATATCGGGAACGTGGGTGAATGGCGATTTGAAGGGCCCTGTCAACATGGTCGTGTCGTCGTCGGAGCGATATCAGGGCCCGATCGTGAACGGTAAACGGACCGGGTTCGGCGTCGCCGAATACCCCAATATCGGCGTCTACCAGGGGGAATTTCGCAACGATCAGGTTCGTGATGTTCTTGTGGGTTGTCCCCGAGGATTGTTTCGCTGATTTTTTCGTTTGTGGTTCACTTCAGCGACACGGGAAAGGGCGATTCGTCCATGGGGACAATATGGGGGAGTACGACGGCGATTGGTGTCAGGACCAGATCCATGGCGAAGGGACGATGATGTTCGGGGGCGGTGAAGGGTCCGTTCGTGGGCGGTTCGAGCGGGGGCGAATCCACGGGAAGGGCGCACTGGAGCTGGGGAACGGCGACGTCTACGAGGGCGAATTCAGCGACGGCCTGCGCTGCGGGCAGGGGACGTTGGCCATGAACGACGGGCGGACGTACGCCGGCCAATGGCTGAACGACCTGCCGAACGGGATCGGGGTCCTGACGATGGCGAACGGGGATCGGTTCGAGGGGCGATTCGTCTGCGGGATCCGGAGCGGTCCCGGGCGATTGTCGCGCGCCAACGGCGACGTCCTGACCGGGGAGTGGATCGACGACGAGCTGAACGGGCACGGGCGGTGTGTGGCGGCGACGGCCGTCTACGAGGGCGACTTCTGCCGGGGCGTTCGGCACGGGTACGGGACGATGACGACCCGGTCCCATGGGCGATACCAGGGCGGATGGGCGAGCGACCGGCGCCATGGACGGGGCCGGATCGACTTCCCGAACGGGGACGCAATCGATGGGCGGTTCGTGAACGGGGCGCTGGCCGACGTGGTCCGGTACGAGTTCGCCCCCGATTCGCCATGGATTGTCACCGATATCTAGATGAACAATAATACCGATTGTGTTTGTTTTTTCGACGGCGACAGTGCTCGTCGTCCGCGCGTGATGACGATGACCGGTGTTGGACGCTCATCACGATGTGAGCGGGAAACGGGACATCGTCTTTGTCGAATCGATTATGCGATCGTCACCACCACCACCACGTTTTCACGAAGAGAGAGGGGTCGTCGACCGATCAACCGGAGCCGGTGTGGTGTTTTCGACGACGACTTCGGCTTTTGAACATGATTGTCAATATCTGGAAAAACAAACTGGGCGGCGATCCCAAACACACAGACAACGGGCGCTGTCCTTGGCTCGATGTTGGTTCGGGTGTAGATGGACGATCGCTCATGAGCAAACTCCCATCGCGTGCCGACTCAAACACGCACGAAGGTGCGATCGGCGATCGGTGCGCTTTGGTGATCGGACCCGACGGTGGATTTTCTCAGCGAGTTGTGGCGTCCCATCGGCGCCTTCTGGACGATATCCGCGTTCCCATTCCACTTGGCGCTTTGGGCCGAGCTGGACAACCTCCGCCCTCAAGAAAAACATAAACAAAACAAACACGCTCGGAATCGCTCTACGCTGTCCGAACGTGCGGTTAACTTTATTATTGACAGTTCGGTGCTGAATTTGTTTTCCCCAAAAACAGCACACACACACACACGTTCGCGATATTCGTCTGGGGAACAAGAGGATCAGCGACTGACGGCGACGTTGGTCATCTCCTGAACTTCCGGCCGCGGTCGGGTCGAACGACGGCGGCGTTTGTCGGCCCACAGCGCGCACACCCGGAACAGGAACACTTTCAGGACTGAACAACACGTGTTAAGGTTAGTGTTGGGTCGGCGGGCGACACGACGACGATAACGAGTACCGTCCTGGATGAGGAACCAGATGATACAGTAAATCCAGACGAATATCGCCATTCCGACCTGCAGTGGCTCGCCCGAATCGCGGTGCTTGTCGACCTCCTCGAACGGCCAGTACAGCGCCATGATCGTGGAGGCGCCGATCGCCACGATCGCCGCCCCGACCAGCACCAGACTGGGCCGGAACGAGATGAACGAGCGCGTCCGCGTCCGCGCCGTGAACAGGGTGAAGAAATCGCTCAACGACACCTTTACTGAGGGGAATGGGTGTCTGAACATGGCGATAAAAACGGGCGAACGGCGATCGATACTGACGGTACAACATGGTGACGACCTGACCGAATCGCAACTCGGGCAGACCGAACCGGGAGAAGAATGAATTTGGGGCGCCGGAATCGAGGGCGAAATGGAGCATGAGAAGGGACGAGACGCAGGCGACGAAACCAAGACAGATCGATAACGACCACAGCTCTTTCATGTTCCAGCGCAGCGGCGTTTTCGATGGGCGAACGTGGTCGTAGGCGATGCTGATGATGGTGCCGTCGTTGAAGACCGTGATCGTGATCAGGGCCACGACCGGCATCGACCAGAACCGGGGGAAGGCGGGGTTGTACGAGGCCGGCGACATGAAGATGACGGCGATGAAGAAGAAGACGAGGAGCTGGACCGTGGCGGCCACACGATAGATCTGCGGCCAATAATGTCGATCAGACGGCGCAAATGGATCGGGGGACGCGATCTACCCGACCAGGAAGGCGTTCATCCGTGAGAAGATCCGTCGCGCGATTACGATCGCCTGGACGATGGCGTTCAAACCGGGAGCGGTCAGGACGATATCGGCCGCCGCCCTGGCTGCATCGGTGGCGCCTTGAACCGCCTGTCGAAGACGTGATCAGATCGTCGTCGACCTTGGTTTTCGTCATCTAAAACAGTCATTACCACACCGACGTGCGCCGATTTCAACGCTGGCGCATCGTTGACGCCGTCGCCAACCATCCCCACGATGCACCCGCGTTGCTTCAGCGCCTCCGTGATCACGAACTTGTGCTCGGGCAGCGCCTGCGAGAACCCGTCCGCCCCCTAAGAACACCACACCACCACCACCCCATGAAATTAGGCGATTGCGTTGAGTCCAATTCCTCTGACCAGGATCCTATCGCCATATTCCCGCCCCAGCGTATCGGGAACTGAACCACGACACGCCTTCAGGTCAAAGGTGGGCAGATTATCGGCCGTGCACTGGAGGATGTTGGCGTTGCCCAGATTCAGGGCCTTGGCCGTCTCCCGCGCGATCAGCAGATGATCCCCCGTGATCATCTTCACGTGAACGCCATATCTGGACCCGCAGATCAGAACACAACGACAGCGCGATTCGTCGCTGTGGATTTACGATGTCGCCAGCTCGATCGTGGCTTTGGCGTCGGGCCGTGGTGGGTCCAGGAACGCCAATAGACCCAGGAGATGCAGATCGCCCTGACGATCGGAACGCGCCACGCCAAGGGAACGGATCCCCCGCGACGCCAGGTCCAATATCGCCGCCTTCACCGTGTCGCGGATCCGGTCCCGGTCGACACACTGTTCGACGAGCGCGTTCGGCCCGCCCTTCATGACGGTGAAGATGGTGCCACTTCGGTCCTTGACGCGCGCCTCGGTTCGCCGGATGATGGGGTCGAATGGGACGAACAACTGCTGAACGTATTGATCGCATTCGGCGATGTTGGCGGCGTTCAGGATCTGTGAAGAGGGTCAGATCCCGGGGCGACAATGGCGACCGACGGGGACGACCATGGCGTCGAGCGAGTCGGGCGGCGGTTCGTTCCATTTCGTGGCCAGGGCGGCGTTCAGTAGGAGAACGTCGCGGGTCACGTTGGGCATGAACACGGGGCATTCGTCGTGGATCACCATCTTGTTCAGGGTCAACGTCCCCGTCTTGTCCGAACACAGGACGTTCATGCCGGCCAGGCGCTCGATCGCCGATAGGTGCGCCACGATCGCGTGGTGCGACGATAGCTCGCGCGAACCCAGCGCCAGCGTGGCTGTCACCACCACCTCGACGGCGATCGGGATCGACGCGATCTGCGCCCAACAAATTCAGCCGACGCGGTCCTGGACCCGGTGTCCGCGCGATACCGTACCAGGAGGACGACCGTGAACGAGATGGCGTGCTGGAAGTCCCCATGGGACGCCAGCAGGAAGGTCAGTGTGATTATGCACAGCACAAACGAGATGATCAGCAGTGTCATCACGATCCGCAATATGATCTTCTCCAGTTCCCCCAGACCGTCCGTCCCGATCCGCAACAGGGCCGCCGTCTTCCCATACATTGTCGCCATCCCTGGACACGGCGAGAAACCCGCCCGGTAACGTCAGACCCACCGCGTGTGTGTAACGTAAACGGCGCCCGACAAAAAAACGTTACCGGTCGCAAACACAGTCGCTTCGGCTTTTCCTCGGGCAACGGTCGATCCCATGTTGGCCTGATCCCCACGAACCTTCTTTACTGGCAGAGATTCCCCAGTTAATGTGCTCTGGTCGATACTGACGGTCTGGTCGTTGATCACGACATCGGCCGGCACTGCCACAATCACACAACAACCGGTCAGGACGGGGATGGACTGCAGGGGCGGGGGGCGTCGCGCCCAGCCGACTGTACCTGCGGTTCCCGCCGACAGGGCGATGCAGTCGCCCGGGACGAGTTCGCGGGAGTCGATGATGGTCCAGACGCCGTCGCGATTGACCTGGGCACGCGGCTTTAAACTGGCCTGATCGTACAGCAAAACGTTGGATCAGCAATCGCAATCGTCACGAAACCAGCACCGGGCGCGAACAAATCAGTCACCTTTAGCGCCTCCAATGCCTTATCGGCTTTGTTCGATTCGAAGAAGCCGATCGCAGCGTTCAACAGCTGTAGAATCAACAGGATCACGACGTCGATCCAGCTCTGCAGTGCGGCCTCAATGATGATAGCGATCCAGATCCCGATCGGCATCGGTGCCGTGAACTGTCTTAACAGGACCCGCCATTTCGACGTCCTCTTCTCTTCCAGCTCGTTCGGCCCATATTGCAGCAATAATCGCTTGGCGTCGACCGTGGAAATCCCGGACGAGTAGGCGTGGTCGCCCGCCAACGGCGACCGCGACAGCTTGTGCTCGGACTTCCGCGCCAAATGGGCGAACTCCTCGATATCGCTCTGTTCGCTCGGCTCCGCGTCGTCATCGAACAGGCGGCTCCGCATCGTGGTTCCCTGGCGCTATATGGGGGGACGGCCGAATTGCGCCATCCATCGGCCGCCCCCCGCCGAAACTCTGCCCATATTCCATGAANCTTCCAGCTCGTTCGGCCCATATTGCAGCAATAATCGCTTGGCGTCGACCGTGGAAATCCCGGACGAGTAGGCGTGGTCGCCCGCCAACGGCGACCGCGACAGCTTGTGCTCGGACTTCCGCGCCGAATGGGCGAACTCCTCGATATCGCTCTGTTCGCTCGGCTCCGCGTCGTCATCGAACAGGCGGCTCCGCATCGTGGTTCCCTGGCGCTATATGGGGGGACGGCCGAATTGCGCCATCCATCGGCCGCCCCCCGCCGAAACTCTGCCCATATTCCATGAAGCGGAAGAGCGCTTCGCCAATCGGAGGTGGGGCCGTTCCAGGGCCAACAAAAATTCATCACAAAAAGGTCCTGGTTTATGGCGACAGGGGTCGTGGCGGCCAGCGATGGTCGTTTCATGACCGGGAGACCTGGCCCGATCAGGGGGACGATCTTAGAATGCCCAAACGGTCTGTGCTCCACAGATCAATCCAGTGATTTCCCCCAGGGAAGTTTCTGTAGACAATTATCCAGGCAATCACCATCGCTGCTGCGTAGGTTTGGTGATTCCCTGGGCGTTTTTCGCCCAATCCCGTGATTGAAGTCGCCCGTGCGAGAAACCAATATAAACGCATAATGACAAGCGACAACAAAACAAAGCCGATTCTCTGGCCATGAGCCGAGCAACGCAAGTAATATCAACATTATTCAAAAACTTTATTTTAAACATTGAGAGCCAATTTCACCATTGGCGATAGCTTGTCGTGCACTCGGTTTCCCATTGGACACCCTCGCGACACAACCTATATCAACGCGATTACCATGAATAAATGGGGATGGACAAAGTTAAACCAGGTCAATGGACAAACCAAAACAACGAAAAAGGTGTCCCCGCCAATTCTTGAAAACCTTCAGGATTCGTATGGCGACACGGATCGATTTTCGGGGATGTTTCGTCAACGCTGAAATCTCGGCAACGATCCGTAATAGGTCTAGACGAAGAGAAGATTGATGGGCGACGACTGAATTGTGCATACATGCGTCAATTTCGGATATGATCACTATACGATGATTATCAAAATTCACAAAATCGTAATGGCATCGTTTGGAACCTACTCAATCGATTCTCTTCGTCGCTATCGATGGGCCTGAGAGCCGCTCGGATTCGCGCCAATTCCATCGTGAGAATGTCGAAAAATTCCTGTGCATGAGACGTTGCCGGCCGCCACCTAAACGTGTCTCGGATTCTGTTGGACTCGATCGTGAGAATGTTTTCTAAAACGTGTGGGGTAGGCACCTCCACTAGCTCTTTGACAATGTCGACGATGTTCGATAACTCCATTGTGAGAAGCGCCACCAGATGAAACGTGTCCGATTGCGTTTCGAAATCGTCCAGAACTTTCGACAGACCGATTTTGAGAATGTCGTGAAGTGCCTGTGGATTGTATACTTCAAATCGCGATATGGGGTCATCAAAGACTTTCAACAGCTCCGTTTCGAGAATATCGTGAATTGCCCGTGGATTAGGGGCACCATCGTATAATGATTGTGAAATAGACGCGTCAACACGTAATGAATGTGGATTAGACGCGTCATCGTGTAATGACTGTGAATTAGGCGCGTCATCGTGTAATGACTGTGCATTAGGCGCGTCAATAGGTAATGACTGTGGATTAGGCGCGTCAGCACGTAATGACTGTGGATTAGACGCGTCATCGTGTAATGACTGTGAATTAGGCGCGTCATCGTGTAATGACTGTGCATTGGGCGCGTCAATAGGAAATGACTGTGGATTAGGTGCGTCAATAGGTAATGACTGTGGATTGGGCGCGTCTAATAGCCCTTGAAGAGCACCTTGGATTCTCGATACCTCGGCAGCCAGACTGTCGCGCAATGACCACGGATCAGAATCAGCGAATAGTTTGGGAAGAATGCGTTTGATTGTCAACAGGTCTGTGCGGAGAGTCTGGTGAAACCGCTGAAGATTGGGTGCTTCCGATGGCGTTGTGGCGTGATATATGTAAATTACCAATTTCAGGTACCACGAGTAGGCTTGCGTCCCAACTGGAATGCCAAAAATTCAGGATATACTTTAACAGAGTAGAGCAATGACGCACCGTAATTGCACATATGTACGGTCGATTCACCTTCGTTCCCATCATTATCGATATACAGTNGTGCGGAGAGTCTGGTGAAACCGCTGAAGATTGGGTGCTTCCGATGGCGTTGTGGCGTGATATATGTAAATTACCAATTTCAGGTACCACGAGTAGGCTTGCGTCCCAACTGGAATGCCAAAAATTCAGGATATACTTTAACAGAGTAGAGCAATGACGCACCGTAATTGCACATATGTACGGTCGATTCACCTTCGTTCCCATCATTATCGATATACAGTCGGGGGTTGCCGTTTACCAGAGCGGCAACCTGGTTCGTCACCAATCGCAGGTCGTGAAAAAGGTTGGCCCGCAGATCTGGGAACGGGCACAAGAAACGGATGGTGAACTCAGCCATAATCTCTATAATGTGTTATTACCGAGCTACCAGCGCCGCAGATCGGAAACATACCTTCACATTGCTGAGAATGCTTCAGAGATTTTTTTAATTCGGAACCGCAACTGATGAACTGCCGCTCCAGTTCTTTATATTTGGGTTCAGCTTCCAGGTCCGGAAATCCAAGTTTTTGGGTTCCCAACAACTTCCGTTTTTCTAACACTCGGCCATCAACTAGAGATGTCAATCATGATCAACGCGCAATGCGAAAGCGAAATGTTTCGGGGGGAACAGTACTGGAAGTGCCTTCACACGAATCTTCGGAACGCGAAAAGGCGTCAGTTGCAGGATAGCGCGAGTGCCATGTTAAAATTGCAGCGTCATGACGTTGAATACCGAGACGGCCTGAAGCGCCAAGTAACGCGTTGACGCAGAACGTTATGACGAGTGAACACAGGACCTGGCGCTGCTTCATCTTAACGCAAAAACACGGGTGATGAATCGAATGAACAGACCCAACTAGATGGACGAGCTAGGCGAAGATTTCACTGTCATCGAAATAGTGCCAAAGTGACAGCCGAACTCGAACCTAGAGGCCGCACACGGACCGTCGCCCCAGTCTTCGCCGTACACTTATCGAGAAAACAGGTGACGTCGTGATCAACTTGAGCGATACAGTTGACCGGAATCTCGGCAACGAGCGTCGTCTGAGGGTTGAAGTCACGAAACTGAAAGAGACTCGCCCAACTCACCTGACAGAAGTTACTCTGTGATTAAAACCGTTAGTGTACTTCAGGGCAACGTGCACCGGCCCTAGTACAAAAGGGAAATCTCTCATACAAACATTGTCGGGGTCTGAAGATATCCGCAACAGTATTACCAGATTAATCGTGAAAAGTCGATAAGGGACAAGTCGACGGCACTAATCGACACGCGTCGCAACCAAAAATGCGGCACAACGCGATGTGGCACTGGTACGCCCTTGTCAAGGTATGGTACGCGGTATTGGGTACGGTATTTTACCCCATCCAATACCTATACCCGTACATCGTACCCTATCATTATAAGGTGCGGGGTACGGACTTTCACATACCGGGTACTAAAGGTATCGTACCGACTGGGGCACGATCCCGGCCCGTACTGTCCGTACGCAATTATTCCTGCCGCCATGGCGTCCAGTGTACGGCAAGGTACGGAACTGGGGGTGTCGAGGTTTTGAAAAATGTGGTCACGGACCGGACCTCATTTTTTTAAAACCACGACAAACCGCAGTCATTTTCAGGGACAAAACTGCGTCGAAACCCGGCAATACCCAGTTGAAACCTCGATGGAAAGGAATTTTGTGACTCAGATGGTGGTGCCCATCGTCGCCTTCCTGACTTGTCTGAACGCGGCCGTATCTGCAATCGGCGCTGACGATCGTAGCAACAAGCGGCACTGGAACAACGTGTGGGAAGGTATATAGCTGAGTGTATTGTACCGATGGACGTGATTTCAACTGTCCTGAAAGATGTGGAGGCATGCCGCGACGATGGATGGCACCGGGCCGATCTATTGGGGTGTCGCGCTCGACTTTCAACCACATTGTGCAGCGTTTAGAACAATGCGCCGATGAAAACGGCCTCAGAATTCCAGCGGGCAATGCTTTTGTCGATATGAGGATGAGGACTGTCATGGCCTTGCAGTATTCAATGCTTGGGCGACGGCGCGGGCTTGGCAGACGACGGCGTTGTCTTCTTCCGGTGTCCATCTGCGGCCGAAAGCTTTCTCTTGGCTGGACAACGCCACAACGACAGCAGAGACGCGGACGGAGTCGTTCATTTGGCCATGTGGAAAACTCGACGCGCTTCAACCAGAAAATTCCGTCCATCCAATTACGGTATTGTGACCCAAAACCGAGATCCGGGATCTTTTAATGATAGGGTACGAGCTACAATCATACAGACGAGGTTGATGGTGAGCAAAGCCAAGTTAACATTCAGGGCTTGCCTTACTACAAGTTCCGGTCATCCAGTTCAAGGACTCAAAAAAAGGTAACTTGAGAAATGACTTTTTCCCAAAAAAAGTGGGGTTTGGCCTAAAAGTGGGATTTGGGGGTAATTAAAAGAGTAGTCTTAGTAGGAGTTTTTACTGTATAGGTATTAGATGGTGTAAAATACCAAACTCAATACCCCAGTACCATACCTTGCCGACGAAAAGTGAGAATCTGAGATATTCGAAACAAAAATGGGGAAATGAGTTGTCGAGAAGGTCGTGAGATGGGCTGGACATCCAAGGACGATTTGGGACTGTGCTGAAGACCCGACCGGCAATGCGGCAACGACCGCGCCGGAACGGAGCTCAGAGATCAACTCCAACGCACTACGAAAATGGCCATCGCACGACGATACGGTGTTGATGAAGGTGCCGGTTCGGTCCGGCGTGGTCGCCAGGGAACGTGCAATCGCAGGCACGGCGACGCATATCGACGGCAGCTGCAAAAAAACGACAGACGTCGCGTCCTTGAGCGGCAAACAGCGATCCCATGGAGACGAGGTGGCCAGACGGGACCAGATGCTGAGGTCATCTTTCATGCACTAACGAACAATCCGTCTGTGTTTGGCCGACCATGATGTCAACGAAACAATCCGCACGCGTCTAAAACGCTCCACGTTCTAGACGCGCTGAGGCCAAGGGCCAATCAACGTGTTGCGGATTATGCAGGAATCAGGCGACTCAACATCATTTATTTTAATATGCGGGACGTTTTTTGTAAGGAATCGCTATCGTGAATGAAAAGAAACTGGTTCATCATTCTCACACAATTGTCGTTATTCTGCTGGGGGGCCGAGGCGTCTCCTTGATTAGAGGAGTTCAGTGTTTGACGTAGACACCCATCATGTCGTCTGCCCCTTCCTCCTCCGACGACGACGACAGCTTGCCGGATTTCTCCCGCTTTTTCGCCAGGTAGTCGTACAGGTAGAACGACGACCCTTTCACGACTACAGAAACGGCGGGGCGGTCAGCGATTCGGCATTTTGTTTTTCCAAAGCGGAGGACGGAACGATTACCGTCTTGAATGACGAGCCAGATCAGACAATAGATCCAGATAAATACACAGACGGTGCCGGGCAGGGGATCACCGGAGTCCTCCTCGATCTCATTGGTGAAGGGCCAGTACAGCGCCATGACGGTCGACAGGGCGACGGCGATGACGGCCGCCCCGACCAGGACCATGCTCGGGCGGAACGACGTGCAGAACCGTTTCCCGGTTCTGGCCGAGAACAGGGTCAGGAAGTCGCTCAGCGACACCTTCACTGAGGACCAGATTCAGAAGGGGGTTTTGTGGGAGATTGTTCGGATGGGCAATCACTGACAGTACATGGCGGTGATGACCTGACCGAACGTCAAGACCGGTAGACCGAACCAGGAGAACAGGGAGTTCGGGGAACCGGAATCGAGGGCGAAATGGAGCATGACAAGGGAGGAGACGCAGGCGACGGACCCGAGACAGATCGATAACGACCACAGCTCGTTGAGGTTCCAGCGCATCGGCTTTTTGGATGGGCGAACGTGGTCGTAGGCGATGCTGATGATGGTGCCGTCGTTGAAGACCGTGATCGTAATCAGGGCCACGACCGGCATCGACCAGAACCGGGGGAAGTCGTCGTGGTACGAGGACGGGGAGATGAACATGACGCCGATGAAGAAGAAGACGAGGAGCTGGACCGTGGCGGCCACACGATAGATCTGGCAACACGAGATGGCGCTAAATCACGCGTGTGTGCTGGGAACGTTACAGGGCCAGTGTCACGTACAAGAAAGGCGTTCATTCGCGAGAAGATCCGTCTGGATATGACGATCGCCTGGACGATGGCGTTCAACCCCGGAGATGTCAGGACGATATCGGCCGCCGCCCTGGCTGCATCGGTGGCGCCCTGAACCGCCTGTCGGGGACGCGATCAGATTCGTCGATTTGGGGGGGGGGGGATGGTAAAATTACCACTCCAACGTGGGAGCATTTTAACGCTGGCGCGTCGTTGACTCCATCCCCGGTCATCCCAACGATCAACCCGCGCTGCTTCAGCGACTCGATGATCACGAACTTGTGCTCGGGAAGAGCCTGCGAGAATCCGTCCGCCCCCTGAACCCGACGTCAGGAACCCCAAACAACATGTCAGGAACCACGATGAAATGGGAGTGACCATGATTTTATCGCCATAATCTCGCCCCAATGTATCGGGTAGAACCCCTTTACAAGCCTGCAGGTCGATCAACGGCAGATTCTCGGCCGTGCACGGGACGATGTTCGCCCTTCCAAGGTCCAGCGCCTTGGCCGTCTCTTGGGCCACCAGCAGGTGATCGCCCGTGATCATCTTCACCCGGATCCCGAACCTGGTTCAAGACGGCGATCAGATCGAACGATCAGTCGACGATGATGTTCGTGTGGACATACGACGCCGCCAACTGGATCGTCGCTTTGGCGTCGGGTCTCGGTGGGTCAAGGAACGCCAACAACCCCAGGAAATTCATCTCGCCCTTGGCGTTGGTTCGCGCCGTCGCTAACGATCTCACACCACGGGAGGCCAGATCTAGAACCGCCGATTCGACCGCGTCCCCAACTCGCTCGCGATCGGCGCACAGCTCCAGGAGGGCGTTCGGCGCGCCCTTCATCACCGTGAACGTGTCGCCATTCGGGCCCATGATCCGCGATTCCGTTCGGCGAATATCGGGATCGAACGGGATGTACGAGAGCTGCGTATACTGGTTGCATTCGGTGATGTTGGCGACGTTCAGGATCTGAACCGGCGACGGTTCAGCAAACGGGTTGGATTGGCGAAATATGTGGACAAGACCCAGACCATGGTATCGAGGGCGTCCTTCGGTGGTTCGTTCCATTTCGTGGCCAGCGCCGCGTTCAGCAGAAGGGCGTCGCGATTGACGTCCGGTCGCAAAACCGGGCATTCCTCTTGGATCACCATCTGGTTCAGGGTCAACGTCCCCGTCTTGTCCGAACACAGCACGCTCATCCCGGCCAGTCTCTCGATCGCGGACAGGTGCGCCACGATCGCGTTGTGCGCCGACAGCTCGCGCGACCCCAGTGCCAACGTCGCCGTCACCACGACCTCGATCGCGATCGGTATCGACGCCACCTGTATGGTCGGACTGATGCGTCAAAAACCCCCAAATGGCCGATATCAATGTGTCGAGTCGAATACCAGCAGAACGACGGTGAACGAGATCGAATGGCGAAAATCCTGGCCGGACGCCAGCAGGTATATGAGGGTAATGGAGCAGAGCACCACCGATATAATCAGCAGTTTCAGGACGATCCCCAATATGAGCTGGTCGAGATCGCCCAATCCGTCCGAGCCGATACGCAACAGGGCCGCCGTCTTCCCGTACAGGGTCGACATTCCTGGACAATACAATTAGCGCCATTCGACGCTGACAACCTTTTCAAAATGGTGCTGGGTAAACGTTGGATAAACGCCCGGCACGGCAAGTATCATTATCAAGATCGACCGGTAACGTTGCCAGAAACTACCAGTTACTATTTTAATCAACTACCGGTAAAGTTACGAGAATCGGACAGTAAAATTGTGATCGATGACCGGTAACATTGAAAAGAAACCAACAGTACAATTGTATGACCAAACCGGCCAGTAACATAGTGAGAAACGACCAGTAACATGTGTGATGTTGTTGTTACCGGTGGCATATACAGTCGCTTCAGCTTCCCCTCGGGCAACGGTCGATCCCATATTGGCCTGATCCCCACGAACCTTCTTGACCGGTAATGACTCCCCCGTTAACGAGCTCTGGTCGATACTGACGGTCTGGTCGTTGATGAACACGTCGGCCGGTACTGATCACAACACCCCGCATTTCTCGTCATAAGACCGTGTCCTGATGTACCGAAAGAAATACCTGCTGTTCCGGCCGACAGCATGACGCAATCGCCAGGGACCAGCTCCCGCGCGTCGATCACCGACCAGACTCCATCGCGCTTCACTTGTGCATGCGGTTTCAGGCTCGCCTGATCAACGGAATTCAACAACACATCGTATGGCGAATGGCGAGATCAACAACAACATCACCTTCAACGCCGCCACCGCTTTATCGGCCTTGTTCGCTTCGAAGAAGCCCAGGGCGCCATTCAGGAACTGCAGTATCAGCAGGATCACAACGTCCAGCCAGCTCTGTAATCCTGATTCGATCACGATCGCGATCCAGATCCCGATCGGCATTGGTCCCGTGAACTGTTCCAGAAGCACTTTCCATTTCGGTTTTTTCTTCTCGTCGAGCTCGTTCGGACCGTATTTCTTCAACAGTTCGGTGGCTTTGGCGCTCGTGATCCCATGGGACACGTCGCGGTCGCCGAGCGCCACCCTCGACAGCTTGTGCTCGGTTTTCCGCGCCGAATGAAAAGATAGCTCGACCTCGGCCTTGCTCACGCTCCCGTCCCGGTCCTGGCGCCGACGCTGCAACGCCACATCGCTCCTTCGCATCGTCTCCAATCTGGACGACGGCCGAATTGCGCCATCGGGCATCGCATCTTGGTGCGGCAACGCGGAGACCGCCGTATATTGCGACGAACCTCGGTTCAGGTGGTATAGTACGACTTCGTCGTCGTCGTCGTCATCGTGGGCGACGACTTTCAGTGGCTTTTCGTCCACCGATTCAGTAAACTCGCTAATTAATACCATATCGTTATCATCCGATATTCGAGTGCATTTTGTGGGTCGACGGCCGCGACCCGTATCCAGAACAAAACCACCACACCAGCCTCGGCGGCCATTGGTTCTCGAATGGTTTCGATTTTTTCTGGAACAATTTCGCCCAGGTCGGGAAATACACCAAAATTACCCGATAAAGACGTAAAAGGTGGCCGTTTTAGTGAAAAAAGCCCCTCCTCCAAACGAGAAATTGACATTTTTTATCTTTCTTGCTCGTCTGACTGAACATGTTGTTGACGGCGATGAGCTGTTGTCGCCGGGGTGCCGCCGCCCTGTTTCTTCTCCTGGTTCTTCACAGGTTTATGGGTCGGTTTCTTCTTGACCGGCGTCCCCACGTCCTCCGGGTCGGTGGTTTCCCCGGCGCCTTCTTCGTCGGTCTCTTCGCCCTTCTCCTCCGTCTCGACCCCTTCCGCTCGCTCCGCCTTCTTCCGTTTGTGCCCTTCGTCTTTCGGCCCTTTCCCCGCCTTCCTCTCCAGTTTCTTGTTCTCTTCCACCACGACCTTGACCGCTTGTAGCTTGGTCATCACCCTAAATCGCATTTCAACGCGACGTATTAACCAAAAACCCAATCAATTACTCGGCTTTGATGTGCTCTTCCATTGATTCCATCCCCGGAATATTGGCCAACGATCCATGAACCTGATCAGTTATCGTTTTCGATTAGATCCTAGAACGAGAACGGTTCGAAAAGATAATCAACCTTCTCAGCCGCAATCACTTGTGAAGACGACACACAATCCATGCATTTCCAGAAATACGTCCCGTGCATCGCTTCGCCGGCCGATCCAAATCTGGGCGTGCTTTTGGGTATTATCATCTTACACGATCCCTGAAGAAACTATTCAGATCGGCGCTATTTTTTCAATCGCATTCCCAAAGACCTTGCACTTGGACCGGGACGATTTCGCCAACTCAATCTTGTAGGTCGACGCCGGCGACATCTGGTTCTCGTTTGCGCAACGTCAATATCGATTCAGCTCAAAAACAGAGCAATGAACCCCAATCATACGTTAAACTGTTCAGGCGTTCAATTGGGTGTAATTCGGTCGAATTTGGGCCAGTCAAGTTCGATTCATCAGTTTACAATAAGGGGTAAATAGCGACTGGAGGTAAATTGTGGCTCAATATATCGGACCCAGGAAATCCTACAAAGCGTTCAACTCCGTTGAATTCGTGTCGACGTTGTTCCAGCCGGTTATGAATCGGCGATACACCGTTCATCTGGTTATGAGCGATGGGCGAATTTTTGAGGCGTTTGTGGAGCGGGATTGAATTCCTGTCGTGAATAGAGTCCATGGCCGCAGAGCTGCTGTTCAAACAGGGTTCGAATTGCTGGGAATATCGCGACCAAGAATGCGATCGCCTGAATGGTTCTCACCTGTTGGACATCGACAAGCGTCGTCCTTGCAGCCCTGCGATTATCGCAAAAATATCGCCGCTGTCACTACGCCCTGATGACTATTGACCCATGTGTTGCCAAATGTGGACAATGCGGAATTGATGATCTGGAGGTTGTCGATAACAATAATTTAGTTTGATTTATTGTGAAACCAGCATATCTGAGGAATCACAACTATGTCAAGGCAGGGCGATATCTTCAGCTTCTTTCAAACGGAGACATATTGAGCAATATTTTTTCACAAATGGCACCAGTTGAAAATAAAGTCGAGTAAATCAAGAAAGTACACCAGGTTGGGTCCAGAACTGGTCAAGAGTCAATTCTCCGGGTGCTGGTTTTGATGGCAGTCATCGCTCAGCGAATACTCTGTAGATCCGAGAATTTCGTCTGAAATTCAACAAGAGTGAATCTCCGAAATTACACTTATTGGGACCAATGCACAACAATTGGGACCAATGCACCACATCAGAAGTTGAAGTGGAACATGTTGCCTTTTGATATGGAGCATCGTCTGGTGCATAACGCCCAGGCGTCCTGAAAGACGTTTGAGACACAAGCAACCTGCAGTTGCTATTGGCTGCCATAGTCATGGTCACAAAAGTCTTGAACCCTTGTTTACCTCAATCTCAGGGTAGAGGATACATTGGCTAGTAAGCCATCGACCATCCTTTTTGTTGAAAAAACTGTTTCAATCAATGATTCACATGTCCATCTACACCGGTTACCGTAATTAATGATGTAACTTCATTAGTGTTAGGTCCAATATAGTGTTAATATTGGGTGTGGACGAATGGCGAGACCGTGTTAACATTAATTATAGTATAAGGAAAAGGGAATACCGGATTCACTGTTCCTTTGCTAGAAAAGCGACGATAAAC